>JABUQX010063214.1:105000-130448 GCA_015478945.1 Trachelipus rathkii
ATATAATTATGTATAATACATATTATATAAAATATATATATATATATATATATTATATATATAATATTATACGGATATATATACCACTACATATATACTATATATTATATATAATATATTATATATATATATATATATATATATTATATATATATATATAATTATATATATATATATAATATATAGTATATATATACTATATTCATATCTTAAATACCCTATATTGCCGCATTGAAGAAATTTTATGGCTTATTATCAATGTCAACAAAATAAAGAAAATATCCCCGTTCAAGTAATAATAATACATAATAATAATAATAATTAACAATAATAATAATTAATAATTAATAATAATATAATTAATAAATAATAATAATAATAATAATATAATAATAGTAATAATATAATAATAATAATAATAATAAATAAAATATATAGGAAACTGAGTAAATGTTCAAATTTTTTTTTTCTTTTTTATTTTTAAAACCAGTACCTCATCGCTCTCTTAATATTTGTCCTTATTTATTTTAATTGCATTTATTATGTGAAGCTTCATGAACAATCACTTATCATTAGAAGATCAATTTAATAATTTCTCACTTCTGCAATGAAGCTTTTATGCGTTGCTTACCCAGGAATATTATTATACATTCAATGCTCATTTATTTTAATCGTTACTTTTGCTGCAATACTTAATATTATATTATAAGAGAATAATTATGCTTGATTATAATATTATTATATAAATAAATAGTCTTTTTATATTATAGACATATAATATTATTATAATCTATAATTATATTATAATATATATACAGCCAGTGCCGAAAAAAGTGGAATCACTCTATAACCCAACTAATTATATTATTGTTCTGTCTTTAACCTAGTTCTTACAAAGTTTTATGGGTCTATTTTTAAGCTGATGATTGGGAACATCCTCATCTTAATCTTAATCTAATTCCAGTATGGATTAAAAGCTCTCACTAGTCGATTTTCTGTCTGAGTCTTGGTTCTCTGCTGCCTCGATATTTCATTCTTTCACTTTAGAGTATGTACTATCTAAAGTTTTGGATTAGAGTTGACCAGACTATGCTTTCCTGTTTCTCTATTTTCCTCTTCAGTATCTTCACAAATCTTCTTCCCAGAATATAGCAAAAATGTATAGATGGCCTTGAATTTCATTCTTAAAGCTATTTATAGTGACATGTGTTCTTCAGGGTTTTGTTCTATCTCCAAATCTTTTCCTACTTTCATTAATAAAGACTTCATTCTATCACTTTATCACTCATCCACTATATCGATGACTCATCTTTCATACTCCTTTTCAATTTTTGAATATCTTCTAGAAAGGTTCCATCTTAGATAACTTCTGTGTTTCTCAATAATTCGGGACAGAGAAACATAGTTGTTGACAGTGCCTCAAAAATTTAGTTCCTTCATCTCGTCATAATTTTGCACGGAACTATTATAACCTCGAAAATACAATTAAAATCGTCCTGTTCTTGAAATTCTTGGGTTTCTTTCATTGATCTTTTAGGAAGGATCACACTATTTCTCTTACAATACTTCAAAAGATTTGGTTTCTGAGGCGCACTCAAAGTTTCTTCATACCGCCCCATAGCTGCTTGCTCTCTATATGGGTGTTGATTAGGGGCAATCGACACCCCTATAGAGAGCAAGAAGCTGGGGTGGTTTGAAGAAATTTTGAGCGCGTCTCAAAACACCCAACATCTGGAAATATCTCCCTCATCTGGGGTGGTTCTACTCACAAAGTTCTCCTTGAAAGGTGGTCAGTCTAATGCTTTCCGCCTTTCCCTTCCTCCTCTCTCTCCTTCTCTCGCTCTCTCTCCGCTCCTCCTCTCCTCTCTTTCTCCCTCTCTCTCTCTCTCTCTCTCTCTCTCTCTCTTTCTCTCTCTCTCTCTTCTCAACACTCTCATTTTTCTTTCTGTCCGCCCAAAGTGTTCGTTACTTTCATTATACTATCACTTTATAACGGACACTGGCGTACAACTTCGACTCTACAGTCCCATACATCCTCCATTGAGGACTCGTTTTAACAAGTCTTTCCACACAGTCACGTTCTTTTTCTGTCCAATCCAATTCCCTGATCGCGAACTGAACAGCTATTCTCAATTTTAATCATGCACTTCACTTGTAAAGTCTAGTAACACTCCCTTTATTTATTATCCACAACTTCCAATATAACCTAACCTAACCTAACCTAACCTAACTACCAACCTAACCAACCTAACTAACCTAACCTAACAATACTTGTACACTATTCTAATCGTCCGATTTATCGGGATACTTTTAGACTTAAATTACTCTCGTTGATGCCCCAATTGAGGTGAAATTTAGTAGGCCTTAGTCTTTATTCACAAAGGACTAATATAAATAACATACATACTTAGGTATACATTTTACACCACATGCATGCTTAATATCCACTGTGTTTCAGTCTTATACATTCTTATACATGTAAATGCACAGTGCTCTTATTTATACGTTCATAATGCGTATAAAGACCTGTTCGTGGGAAAATTTATGCATTGCAACATACACATCGTAAATTTGAATTTGCTTGTGTAATTTACCAAAGCTGAAGTGAATGTTAATTTATGTTTTTCTTATTTTTATTTTGTCTTATTATAGCGAAATGTTTTCCTTATTGGAAATGGATAATTTTATGTTGTGCATTTTTTTTTATTGTTCTTGTATCGAGTTCATTGATTTTGTAGATTGAAAATTGTTTCTTATTTTAGAGTTAATTTATTTAAAGACCTTTCTACATACACGTTTCGATGGTTGCAAAGGTGTTAAAGAAAAAAAAATGGAAATCAAAGAAAAATCCTTAATTTTTTGTCTTTGTTATTTCAAGGGTTGAAAATCCGTGTTATATTTATATATATATATATTATATATATAATTAATATATATATATTATATAATTATATATAATATAATATATATATATATTATAATATATATATATATATATTATATATATAATATATATATATATAATATTATAAATATATAATATCAGTATAGTAATATCGTATCGGGGAATTTTTTAGTAATCATACTCATTACTGAATCAAACAAATCCTGATAGTATCGGTAACGGTAAAAAAATAACGTTCTCAACAACACCATATCAAAATTCCTGTTTAAAATCAATTAAGAAATTTACCTTACATTTTAAAACAAAATTTAAAAATATACATTAAATATTTGATACACTTGAAAAATAAGAAAACAGATAACAACTAAAGAGGGCAAAACCCTAGATTTGAGAGGGGCCCACCTTTGCTTTGAAATATTAATTAGAACCTTACCTATACTATAAATGACAAAACCATAACAAGATGAAGAAGCATCACAAAATACGAATAAAGAGTTTGAGGGAGAAGATGGAGAAATCACACCTTTCAATTTCAATATTATTTAATATTCAATGCTGAAAAAGAAGTCAAGGAAACTAAAACATCAGCAGGGACCTTTCACCCAATCCGAACCTCAATGCCACTAATTCATAAATAATATCCGGACCTCTTAAGTACGGTTTAAAAATATTTAAAGGATCAAAAAACCTTGGACACAGCAGATAAACAATCTTTTGGTAATTGCATCAGCATTTACTGAAATTTTGCTAGTTTTAACTTATCTGTAAGAGATAAAAAGATATCCAAGAACCTTATCCTCTGATTCCTGATGTTTGAACTATTCTACCCTCTCTTCCAATAAACATCTTTAATTATTTCTACTTAGAGTCCCAAACTTCTTAAATGAGAAACCACCATCTTCCATCTTTTGTTGCATTTCATCATAAAGTTCTTTTTAAAGGTTTTAGCATCATTGCCACTAATAATTATAAATTATCAACAAAAAATTATTAACTAGGAATCTGATACTATGCATTTCATCCCTCAATGACCTGAAGCATGGATGCTAATATATAATTGAGATGAAAGTGGAGGATTGAAACAAAACAATGCTTGAGTATCGATAAACCTTTTAATTGACCATTACTGCGCAAAAAGTCTATTTTGGATTGCATGTCTTCATAGATTTGAACTTAGATCTAAGGATGGTCTTTAATGTCGCTCTATCATACTCACGATTTTATCTGAACCGGAATAAATGACCCAAACAAGGAGACAAAATCTGGTCCCAGTATAGGCTGCCCTCATTTTAGATATGTAAAAGTTAATTAGTTTAAGATAACAGTTAAAACAGCCTACCTTTGTTGATACTTGTTCACGTTTCATAACAGGTCTGTAGGAACCCAAATATAATTTACTAACCTCAAGAGGAGATTACACTGAACTCTTCAATACCTACCATCAGCTAAATTGCATTACTGAAAGACATCATCAATGCTTTAACTAAATCTTTACTTTCAAAATTTTTATAAACTTATTAATCAACAACAATATTCTTTTGATGGCAACAAGGGAAGTTTATTTTCAATCCATGGAAGATCTATACTGATATTTCCTCTTTGAACTTATACACATTTGAATTTTTCATCGTGTCAAAATCATCATTCGATGTACTCATTTCCATACTTCTATAAACCTAAGACTCTAATTTGAACATGTTGTCTTAATCCTGCTCTCACCTACTGAATTACTTCAGATATGCTTTAAGGATTAAAATAAAGACATGTTTAAGACTGCTTAACCAAGTAATGTAAACCTGCAATTGATTTTGATTCTTGAACATGAAATGTGATATTTATTTTGACATGATTGTGAACAAACTTGAATGTGGATTGAAACTCTTATTGACTTATGTACGTAATAAAATTCAGTAATATTTCCAAATGGAAAAAAATAGAACCATCTCTTAACTTTAAAGCAGATCCACTCATACACATTTAATCAATTCTAGTTGAGGAAATACTCTATTAAATCGATGCCAATTAAGGCATCCAAATCGAAAAATGAATTATTAGACTTCTATAGCCAAATTCACCCAATTTGTAAGATTTATTTTTTAAATTAATCTCAAGGCTGATCTACGAACTTAATCTCGTAATTAATTAAGATCCTCATCAACCAAAAGAGGAAGGTTGAAACAAGACTATATACATCAAAAACAGTCTCTTTCAAAGTGCGGGTTCAAATATAAATAATTTTTACATCTATTGAGTGCTTTGATTTCTCTAAACAGATTATATTGATTGTCCAGCACTCTTTAGAAAGTAGACTCTGTGACCACAGTCGACTAGGCATCGACTGAAGCCAAAACTTTACCCTACCAATCCTTATAATTGATCGCAAACAAAATAAATTGTTGTTATGGCTACAAGCTAAGAATACATTTTGATGTGAACTTTTCTTTGTTACAAAAGCTTAATATTGACTCTCTTTTATTGCCAAACTTGGCAACTACAAAAAAAATTGCTCCTCAAGTCCGGCAGATCTTTATAATGCAAGATGTTACTTACTGAACATTTGGGGCATAATTTTTCATATACACCAATTTTACTTCTAACTATATGCTTTGAAAACATGCAAATTGGTCATCCAATGACCCTTGGAAAACAAAACTTACATGATTTTGAATAAATTTTTTGATTTTAGAAGTGAAAGAATCAATACTATGAGAAGCTTCTTTTCCACTAACTTCATTAGTATGAATTTTGAAATTTTGCAAAGCAGATATATCAGCCTCATTAGATTTCTACAGACTCATTCGTCCTTTCGATTTCATTATTTTTTAAATTTAAATTAGTATGTACCGATGTATTTATATTTTTAAATTTTTGAATAGTTTATGGGAGACTTGATTAATTTTGACCTTTATTATGATTTGAAGTTTAAACAATATTTTTGATAACTTCATTATAACTATCGAATATTTATTCAAATCAGGATAATTGTATTCAACTTGCGAGTAATTTCTTTGACTACCACATTAGGTAATTTTGATAAAACTATGTGGCTAATTACTTCTAATCAAGTAGCCTCCGCAGAATTTGGTTAAACTCTCAGGTCAATTTAAACATTGCATTTAAATACTCGTTAAATTATTAAAATACTGTTTTAAAATATGATCTTTTTAATAAATTTCATCAATGAGAAATTTTCATCTAAAACTCTTTATCTAGAAGTTTCAAGCTTTAATATAATTATTATCACAATAGAAAGATTCGAGTATCATTATCCTTTAAGTTTTCTTCAAATAGGTTTGAATCTGTTTAGGAATTGAATTTTTAACATCAAAATCTTCATGTATAACCCGTTGAAATTGAGGTTTTGCATTTGAATATAAAGTAGAAAATAGAAAGTAAACAACGTTGTTCATCAGTAAATTTTACGTCGTGAAGCATCGCTGATGAGTCTAGAAAAGTTTGTAAAGCCTTTTGGGCTTCTATTATAAACTCAGGAAGAGAGTGATTAGGGCTCCATTTCATAATTTTATAATATTTGTATCCTTTTGTATAATATCTTTTAACAAGGACTCTATTCCTCTATAGATTCCTTTACATTAACTGCATCTTTTATTTTATTATTATTCTATAGCCTACTACGCTATTTGACTAAGATAAAATCTTATTGTGCCTTGAGATGAAATGGCTTGAAACTATAGCTTAGATTTTTTTATTAAACTCTATCATGAAGCTTGTATCTTGTCAAACTTTCAGACTAAATTTAGCAGAATACCCAAGGGACAAAAATAAACTTGAGAAAGATGAATAATTGAAAGTAGCCTATCACCAAGCCAAAATTATTTGATTTGAATTTAGAAAGCTTATAGACCAAAAAAACAAAACAAATTTGAAGTATGAAATGATCTACATATGCCTAACTTTGGAAATGAATTTTTTTGCAGAAATTGAGATATGCCTTACCTCCAGGACAATTATTTGATTGAAATTTGAAAGGTTTAGAAAGAGAAACACACAACACAAAAAAAAAACAAATTTTGAAGTTGAAAGTGATCTAGGCTAGGTTTGAGCTTGAATTTTTTTGGAAATCACTTAATTATATGGTTAGGCAATGAGCATGCTTACCTACTCTCAATACCAAAATTTGCAATTAATACACTAAGACAAATTAAACTTGACAAAACCACCAATAAGCTAGTCTCGATAGGCCCATGTGCTTACTCCTCTAATATTTTGCTTATATAAAATTAACCTTAATTTAAATATTTAATTTAAAATGATTTTGACCTAATCGAAAACTGCTATAAGCTTCGAGCTATTTGATTGTAATTTGCAAATTGATATGCACGATTATACAAAACTTGCAACAATTTCGTTCGTTAAGAACCAATATAGACTTTTACACCACAATTGGACGAATTAAAATCTAAAGCAGATAAATAATTACAAAAAAAAATCTCTTTGAAAATATAAGGTTAAAATGTAGCTAAGTTAAGGAGAATCCATATTATCATTACCTGAATTTATTGTCCTTCAAAGATTTTTTTGCATCTTTAATAAATCTAGCATAGTCATAATAACTCGCCTTATTTTTTATAAATTCTATCACTATAAAATCTTAGTTAAGGGTAAATTTGAATTTGCGTTGAGAAGGTAAAAGAAATAAGATAGTATATAGTCAAAATATTTGAAAAGAAAGAAAATTTACCTCTATACCCTTTCTACATTTGAATTAAAATTTGATACACAAAAACGACTAAAGACCCTTTTACTTATAAGAGATCCACAATATGTCGCAAGACATTCGTAAATTTTAGTGAATTATGAAAAGCGATACCACATGTAGACAAAATATAAATTCCGCTAAACTAATAAATAAAATACTGTAAATAAAAAATATTTATAAATAAAATCATTTATTTCCTCATTCACAAGTTATTTGGTTTACTAGAAGATAACTATTCTCATTTTAATAGTAGTTTTTATACTATACAACTACATTTGTGTAACTATTAGGCAGCCACAGATCTTCCGCGTGCATTGAGAGCGAAACACCATTAGAATCGGCATTACTGCTCTATGAACCCTAAATAATTTTGCCAATAAAATGCAAATTTAATTATCAAACACACGTTTTTTTGAAAATTCGAAGTTTTCATGAGGCAAATCGCGCATACAAGAGACCTCTTTATTCCACAAGTTTCTCAAAAAATTGATCATTACGAAATATTCCGTTCGTGCACTATTGACTGAACCACACAACGCAACATACAAACACGCACGCACGCACCCCACAACACACACACATTTTATACTATATATATATATATATATATATATATATATATAATATTATATAATATATATAAATATACTAATAAATATTTAATATATTATATATATATCATAATATATGAGACCTTCATGTGTTATAGGAAGAATGGTCATTTTTGAAATTTAAAAAAATAAGGTAAAAAATTAAAAAATGCTAGAGCATTAATAATAGCTTTATAGCAACTTAATGCTAATGAATGCATGCACCATGAACGCGTAAATGAATGCATTTACAGAGCTTCCCTCCCTGCCCCACCACCCGTGAGTCGCTGAAATATATAAATATATCTCTTATTATTTATAACAAAGATATTATAAAGCAGTAATAATTTTACAAATTAAGATCTGCATTTTATCCTTAAGTATGAAATTTTGCTGAACAACTTTTTCAGCTCATTTTCTAAAATTTATTTTAAACTTTCGTTCACTACGATTTCATTCTACAAACATTTCTTTTAAGTTCATCGAAAAGTCAGTTGGTAAATCGCTGGTATCTTAAAATTGAAATTCGTCCATAGTAAATATATATTTGGAGGCCTACTTTTCATATAATCATTAAAAACAAATTACCACAAATTTCATAATTACATAGTTCATACAACTATTTATTATAAAAAATTTTTTTTTTTAAAAAACCATTTCCTATAAACAAACGGATGGCCAGAACAAAAAAAATTCCGAATAAAATAACAGAGCTTTGCGGTAACCGGTACACAAATAATTTATTGCAGATACCGTTACATACGACTTAAAAATGATGGCGATACGGTACCGTACAAAAAAGTATCCGCCCGGATACATGTACCCGTATGACGGTACTGCCCATCTTGTAATATTATATATATATATATATATATACAATAATAAAAAAATAATATAAATATAAATAAAATTTTGATAAAAATTAACAAAAAAAATTAAAAAATATAAAATATATAAACCCCCATTTTTAATAAAAATCGATTTCTACTCCCTTTAAAAATAATATATATAAATAAAATAAATATAAATATCATAATTATACATATTAACATAACTTTCCTTTAAAAGATAATAGTTAACAATGATACATCACCACGAACATGTTATCAATTTTTTTCTCCATTATCATTTCACAAATAGAGCGAGTCAAACGTTTCCAAATAACAGTCTTTTATTTACACTAAAGACCAATACCAATCTCAAATCAGCCACACAATGAAAAAGTCCAGAGTCTCCTCGACCTAATGCTGGGAACGAACTGTAAGGCAGAGTCACCCACCCAGATCCCACATCACTCGAAGGCCCCTTAAAAGAAATTTAAAAACGAAGGAAATTAGAAAAAAAAAAATTAACATATAAAAAATTAACATATAACAAAAAAAAGAACCTGCGGTGACTAGGCCGAACCTCACTGGAAGTTCTAACTTAAACACCATGAACCACTGCACGTTCAAAAGTAGGCTCGCGATTTTCACATCACATGTCTATATTATACTGTAACACTACCTTCAACAAGTTGTGCACACCCATAAAATACCCAATAAAATAAATAACAAATACTATATATATATTATAATATATAATATATATATAAATATATAATATATATACTATTATATATATATAATAAATATATATATAAAATATATATGCAAAAATTAAATGTGATTCACTTTCAAAACTTTGTTATAGTGACTCGTACAGCAGAGAGGTCGCTCGCTTTACGATTCGCTCAAGGTCAAGTGATTACCAATAGCTTCAAGCGACAACAGCAAACTATATATATATATATATATATAGATTAATAATATATATATATATATATATATACCACTAGAATATAATACGTATATATATATAATATATATATATATATATATTATAATACAGGGCGTAGCAGGATCCTTAGGCGGGGCAAAGTTCGAAGACTATATAATAACTATATCATATAATATATATAATTATATATATATATATTATATATATATATATATATATATATATATATATATATATATAATATATAATAAATATTATTATATATAATATATATATATTATATATATATATAATATAAATAATAATATATACCTATATTTATATATAAATATAATATATATTATATATAATATAATATACTATAATATATATTATCTATATATATTTTATATATATTATCAATATATAATATATATATATATAAAATATATATATAACTAATATATATAATAATAATAATATACTTATAATATATATATATATCAAATAATAAAATTATGGTCTTCAAATTGCTGTTAACAATTCTTTTATTTTCTGCAATTGTTTTTATTGTTGTCTGCAGCTGAATATCAACGTGTACGGCCTTCCAATATTGAATATAACCAGCTTTACAGCCAAATATAGGTACGCAATACTTAAAGCTCTACGGGAAATGTCAGAAGAATCCAGCTATATAAAAGAACAAACTAGTTGTCTTTTCCATAGATTGGCCATTTAAACTTTCAATTAAACTTTATAAATAGTTTTAACAGGTTAAATAATTAGTAATTACTACTTCAAAAGCACTTGATTGACTTATTTTTTTTTTCAGTTTTTCTCCTACTCAACATTAAAAACGTCGTCTAGCAAACATATAAGGTTCATATTTTATATTCAGCTAAACTTAGGGGAGCAAGTGACCCTACATTCATTTATTCATGGATCTGGAAGTATAATATAAATAAATATATATATAATAATATATATTATATATTATATATATATAATATATATATAAATATATAATACTATTATATAATATATATTTCATCTATCTATGAAAATCATAGACTTAGTGAACACAGCTTTAATATGAAACAGCTTCAAAGAATTAACAACAAAACGTTCTTCCATATATATTTTTTCGATTTTAACAAGTAATTAGATTAGTCTAAGGTTACTTAACTAACCAACCTAAAACATAACTAACCTAACAACCAACCTAACCTAACTTACTTGGTTTAAACAAAAAAATTACGAGAAAGAAGTTAAATTAATAATATATATTAACTATATATATTTATAATAATACTATATTATATATATATATAATATATCCAATAATAATAAAATATTACATATATATATAATATATATTATAATATATTATATTATATATATATATAAATATAATACTTATAACTTATATATATATATAATAATATATATATATATATATTATATATAATATTAAATATATTAAATATATATATACTATATATACTAGAAATAAAATAAATTACAATCTTTTCCTGACCTGCGTACTGTCTTTTTGACGGTTGGGCTTCTGCAAGAGACCGCTCTCTCACGTCATCATGCTAACACCAGTCTGCAAACGTTTCAATTAAAGAACATAGGTATTAAATAATGTTATTTATCTGTGGTAAAACTGTATACAGAAAATAAAATTTAATTAAACACAGAGCGTAAGGCTTGTAAAATATGATAAAACTTTTTTTTTCCTTTTTTATAATTCTTCATTTTTTTAGACATTCAGAGCATTCAGAAATAAAAACACCCGTAGAAGCCTCATGACCATCTCGAGACTATCCAGTCCACCCACACAGGAATCAATCACTAAACAAACACTGCCAATGCAAATCCACAACAGCACCCTGCGAGCTATATTCAATTAGACACACCAATATAAAATTCCAACAACAGTCTTAAAAATAGCCAATCACAACAAAACTTCCTATGCACCATCCACAAAATCACCCATAAGGCCTAGGGGCAGCTCAACAAATTGCGTAAGCATATACCCAAGTCAATAACCAATTACTTCTGCAAATCACAAAAAAATACCACTATTGTCAATAACTTAATAGCTATTATTGCACAATCTAAACTAAAGGAAAAACAAACCCTAAAGATACCATTAATCAACTTGATACTAACATGAAGTTTAACCCTCACTAACTACCGACATTAAAAACCTGCCAATTTGCACTAGGCAAACTATACCTACTATGATACCCAAAACCCATCCAAATATACTAATCCCAATCCTACGGTAAAATGTACTAGCACAGGATCCAATATTTTCAGAAAAAACAATTATCAACTTCAAATCAATACTGATATATAATCCACAAAATAATAATATAATAATAATAATAACTAAATTACTATAATTATAAAATATAATATATATAAATACTAATCAACTATAAATATCCGACATATTATATACCGTATATAATATATATATATATATATTATAAATATAATATAATAAATATATAAAATATATCTATATATATATATAATATTAAATCAATAATAACTATTTATAAGTAGTTGACTCCAGGAGCAAAACTCCATTTAATTCAATGTATCCGTACCATTATAATACTTTAGTAATACATTAAATTTTAGGGGTAAATAACCTAACTTAACACCTTACTTACCTACACCTACCTAACCTAACTTAACTACCTACCAAACTAACCTAATTAACCTAAAGCCTTAATATACGAGTAACCATTTATAAATGATTTATATATTATTATATATATATTATATATATATATACTATAATAAATATATATATATATATAATAAATATTATATATAATAATATAAATATAATAATTTATATATAACTAATATACTTATATATTCGATTGGACAGAATCTTTTCAGAAAAATTGAATCTCTACCTATACCCTTTAACCTCCAATGCCTTTTCTTAATGTCTGACAACTGATCGCACCGAAACCTAACATGTGGCAAAACCATTTCCATTTACACACTTATGTTTACGTATCATATCCTCGGCTATACTCCTATAAAGTAGCTTGCCTTTAAGATCATGAAATTAAAAATTCGGGCATTTGGTGAAAAAAAGCAATATGGATTCTCTAAACCTTGAAGCTGTAACTTATCCTTAAAGATGTAATCATTTTTTTTTTTTATATTCATACTTTTTAAATATTAGTTTAACAGATTCTTAAAAAATCGATTTTAGAAAAAACTTCAATGAATTTCTTTATACCCTATCGGAAACACTACTTTGTCAAATTTATTATTCCAGCATTTAAAACCCAAAGCCTAATACAAATCCATGCTTAAACCGGCTACTAATGAATCTAATATAGCCTCAACACACAATTTCTATTTCATAAAAGTGAAAAGAAAACTTGTTTTGCAATAAAGAGCTTCACAGCAAATCATAATTATTTATTTAAATCAAACATTTAACCTGCTCATAATTATTATATATTATCATACTATATATATATAATTATATAATATATATTAGATATAATATAATATATAAAAATATATAATTACAAATATATAATACTAAATATATATATTTATATATAAACACTAATTCAATAAAAGGGCCGGAGAGTACCTCGAATACGCTCACCTCCCTCCGCACTTACGGAAAAAACATAATTATCAACTTCTTTGAAAAAATCAGCGTACAAAAGCTTATTAATATTTAAGTCCTATCAATAATGACAATTAAAAAAACCCGAAATACCCTAGACACTAGACGCATAAAACATATCAGGAGACAGGTACATCTTCGGCCTCTTCAGCCGACGCAAGGACTTCGTCCCCCCCTCTGTCCCCCAATTCCGAGCCCCTAAAAATTGACAGTTCAAGGACCAAACATATAATTTCACATTCAGATGGCTCATCAGCTTCATGAACCAAGAGACGGACGACATTCCCCCTGTCGCTACCACCATAAAAGAGAACGAAGAGACCCCAAATCCTATATCTATGCAATCTACTCTAGGTTATTCCGTTATTTTAATATAACAAAAATCCTTACATATAAGCTAAATTGCCCGCTGATTCCAATAATGTAATTTATTTTTCTATAAGTGTCCTAACTTTGTCTGTTTATGTTTTTTTTAAATTAATCCGTAATACAGCTTAATATACGCTGATTAAAATATGTAATTGGCTTTTTCTATAAGTAGTTAAAGTGGTCCATACCCCTCATATCAATAATCATATAAAAATTACTACATCAAATATCTATATAATTACACCACATACTTATAATAGTATATACATATATAATAACAATTATATATATAGCATTAATTATACTTTGTGGCCATTACTCAATCTCCACAAAACTACAACTAGCATACACGCCGAAAAGGCAATACATGGCTGAATCCTGCAAAATTTATTCGGAAACTGTTAAAAAAAAAAAAAAAATCTCAAAACTACAATAGCTACAGACCGAAAAGAAACTTTTTGGAACCTTTAAAATTTTATTAGGAAAATGTAAAAAAAAAAAAAAATAAATAAAATATTATTGCATTCATTTTTTTTTAGGAGCAGGGACATAATTATATTATATATTATTTGAAAACTTACAAATTATGCTCTGAGCCATGGAAACAGGGGGGACGGTTCATACCCCATAGGGGACGGCAAGGAAACCCCCCGCAACACCCACAATACCAACAACATCCCCTGCCATCGTGCAGCTAACCTTGGGAGTATTCATTTAGAAAAAAAAAACCCAAAGCAAAATTTAATAGAAAGCTATTTATTTTAACGAGTAACCAATAAAAGGTCTCTACATAGGCTCTCTAATCATATTACTATAACTATTAACTATTTTTTTTTTTTTTTTTTTTTTACATTTTCCTATCTAACTTCTTAACAAAGTCCAAAAATTTTTTCATTTTCGCTGTAGCTATTGTAGTTTGAGATTTTAAATTTTCGCACTAAATTGGACCATCATTCCAGCAATTTATTCCCTTTTCGCTGTAGCTATTATATTTTTTTAGATTATGATACTGCCACAAAGTAAATCTATATTATATTATTATATAATATATTATATATAATTAATTAATAAATATATTATATAATATAATATACATAATAAATATATATATAATATATATTAATATATATATATAATATTAAGTATATATATATTAGCAACGTTACCATTAGCCAAATTTACGATATTTTTTATAACGAATTTTTCGGTATTTCATATATCATTCTGTTTTTTACTATCAACTTTTTTTTTTTATTTTTTTTTTTTGTTTTTTTTTTCGTTGCTCATAAATTTATATAAGAGAAGTTGGCACAACTGCTTCTAGTAACTTTGACATGGGTCTAAAGAACAAAAAAAACTTTTATCAGAAAAAAAATATCGAATTACGTCAGAAATCTTGTTAAACTCAACTAACCTACTATTTTTTTTAGAATCTATGCTAGATTTTATATATAAAAAAAAACAGTGATGCTAGATTCTGCTTACGATAAGTTTTGTTAAGCAAACATAATGAATCTCTGATATTACCCAAACGTCGATTTCTGAGAATTTTTATAAACCTAAAAATTTGTATATACTAATTACTATAAACATACTAAACCTATATTACTACTATATATACTCAAATAATATACATATATCATATATATATATTATATTACTATATACTATATATATATATATATACTATTATATAATATTATCAATATATCATATAATATATATAAATGTTCGTTAGCAAGTTATGAGAAATGCATTATCATTACTGTCTACATCCTTATTACACATACAATACACAAAAACCTCATTAATGACAAGGATGAATTGGAAGTAAAGACTCATATGCTTTTTTATTTTTTCACAGTATTAACGATTGTGATTTCTATAGACAAATACTATGTAATAATTTTCAAAAATGTAATCGCTATTATTATTTATTTTTTATAAAGGGAAATTCACATAAATTCATCACTAGTATCAGTATCGCCATTTTTTGGATTCAGTATTGGATTAATCATGGCTGCATAATTTCCTACGTGGGAAACTTATTCCACGACCTCTAACCAATAACACTCTCTGTAGTCGATTGAAATCCCCCACTAGATAGAAATCATTTAAATAAATTTATATTATTCTATTTTCTATTTCAATATTTTATATATTATTATTATTATTAATTATAATTAACAAGTTATTGAGGCGTCTTTTAATTATTTATTTTAGTTTATTTATTTATTTGTTTATTTAGTGAATTATTTGATTTATTTAATTATATATTATATTATTATATTACTAAAAACCAATGTCTGGAAGTCTAAAAATTAATTTTCTGCACATATGTAGTTGCATATCTGAGGTGTGTGGTTGCAGAAGTGTGCTATGTCTATATTATGCTGTGTGGTGTGTGTTTATGTATAACTATAGCATAATATATTGTGTTTCCTGTATATTAATTATATTTAATATAAATTATATGTAAAATATAATATATATATATAAGTTATATAAGAATTAAATGAGATAATTCTTACTTATATATATTTATAGTGCTGTTACCTAAAAAGGGCCTAGATGTTAACATTGAACATAAGTACTAAAGTATTAAAATAATATGTATTTTAAATTAAATTACCTTAAAAAAGTTGCCAAGTACCACATTAAAATTTTTTTAATTTATTTGTAAAAAGTTGACAAGTAACATTAACTTAAAGTTATCTTATCCAAAGTACTAGATGTTTGCAAAAAGGGACAATATGAACAACACTCAACACTTATAAATATAAATACTAACTATCATATAGACAAAAATTAAAATTAAATTAAGAATAAATTAATGTGAAGTAAATATTAATCTATTTAATATTTAAATTTTTATCAAATGATAAAGAATTTTTTTCACATTCTGTCATAATATTATTGAATAATTTATTTAAATAAATAATTTAATAGTAAAGAAGCAAATATTTGAATGAATATATTTTCTCAATTAGAAAATATAAGAATTCAAATCTTATCTAATTAGATGTGATATCTTAAAAAGCATATACCATATGATGGTCAACCCTTATACTCTCTAGAGTATAATTTCTATTTTTTTTGTGTTTTAGGTTATTATTTAGTATTTAAGCATTTTTCAGCTGTGATCAATGAACTTTATGTTGATATAAAAATTATAAATAAATATTTAGATATTTCATAAACTAAATATCCAATAATTATAACAAGCTTGTAAAGTTATGCCATCTCTGATAGAATATTCCTATTCTATAATAAACAATATAAATTATCAAATATTAGCAACCTTATATTTAACTCTTATCTAATATAGTTAAATTTTTTATTATTTGTATTTATTATAATATTTAATATTTTAATTAGTTATACTTATTGGCTAAGTAAAAGAATTTAAAAATATTTTTTAAATATTAAAATGTTAAAAAAAATGTTGATATTAAAAATACGTTAATATTATAATAAACTCAAATACCTTCAAATTACATTCCAAGAACAGCTAATTAGTGATGTGAGCTTGTGAGATATTATATATATAATACTATATATATATAATATAATATAAAATATATTTATATATATATATATATATATAACATTATAGTTACTCTACTACTACTACTAATACTATTATCAGCTTTATGCCATATTTCGACACAATTTACCTCATTTACCATATGTAATTAAGTTTATTATATATAACCCCTAAGCCCAACTATTCCGAGTATTATATTATATATGTATATTTAATAAAAATCCCTCCTAGAATAGTTTGCTAATTTAAAAATTCTACTACCTCCCTATCAATATATGTAATTTAAAAATACCTATCCTATATATAATGTAGTTTGTTTGTATTGTTTAAAATCCCTCCTAGACTAGGTTATTAATTAAAAATCCCCTCCTATGCTTCGTAATTTGCTTGTTGTGCGATTGAAAATCCATTCACCCATCCCCCCCCCCCTTTGAATAGTTTTTAATGGGTTTGAATTTGCCCAAAGCTTCGCGAATTTTTTCAATGTAATTCGCTTACCTTCACAGAATTTCCTGGACCAAAGGTGAAGTCGATAGCCCAAAGAAAACCTGTGAGACAGGCACAATTTCAGATTTTGATGCTTTAGAAGAGTACATTCCACTACCTCGAAAATCGAGGAAATGGAATTCTATGCTGTCAATTTCTTTGCCTTCATCAGGTGAAAATACTTGTTTGAGCCTGCCAATGTAGAACATCCTTTTAGGCAAAGTGAGTACAGGTGCATGATAGAGTTATGACCTGAATCTAGAAAGAAAACTAATTATTCTTTCATATAATATTATAAATAAAAACTTTTTTTCTTTACAAATAATATCATTGACCAAATCCTCCTCCATGACTAATAAACAGTACACTATCATACATATCTATAAAGTCTCTTAATTTTAAATATGATAATAACAATAATTTCTATTATATCTATAAAAAACTAACTAAATCAATTGTTGCTTTAAACCTAAAATACTCCTAAGAAAATTATAATAATTTTTTTTAGAAATATTTAACAGATTATAGCATCATATACTAATTAATAATGATACTAGCTTCCAATCTTTTTCAAACGGCTATCACCGCTAATTTAACCACACTATTGTCTCCATGTCGATACACGTTTCCGTCCTTAACTTTTATATTTATATGATACTCAGTAATCATACTTATTTCATTATGTATTGAGTTTTGATTTTATTATTTGGCACGACTTTATTTTAGTTCATATTATTTAATCATTTATCTTGTATCCCATTATTAACTTCTATTATTATAATACATCATATTATATCTATGACTATTAATTATTATTCTTTGTATTATTATTATTATAAATAATTATTAATTCATTATTTATTACTAATATTATTTATATCATAATTATTATCATTCTTTATTTATATATTTCAAATTATACTTATTATTTAATTAATTATTATTATCATTATTATTATTTAATTATTATATGTTATTATTATTATTATAAATTCATTAATCTATTTATATTATTAATTAATTATTTAATTATATTCTTACTTTAATATATATATATAATTACTATATTATATCTAATTATTATTATTAATATATATATTATTATATAAATTAATATTAATTTAATTATTATTTTAAATTAATATACTAATTATAATAATTTATTATATATAATCTTATTATTATCTTTTTATCTAATATATCGAATATGTTTTATATCAGAGCAAAATTCGCTTTTTAAAAATGAATCATCTTACTAAAATTATGTATGACTCCCTATTTTACAAATAAAATAAATTTATTCTATTTTTATGATTTTATTTATAATACATCATTTATTATATATTCCTTATATAGTTCTTTAAACTTGTGCACTAAGGTATGCAATTCTTTTAATAACAAATTCTTTCAAATACTAATGTTCTCATGTTATTCTTATTAATATTATTATTATTTAAACTCAATAATAATATATGATTAATATTATTCTTATCTAATAACTCAATTAATTATATCAAGTCTATTAATTAAAATTTTTCAAAATATAATAGTTCTATGTATTTCTTTGCATCAAAACTTTTATATATTGATGTATTGATTTATTATTGATTTATGTTCTTAATTCTATTGAATATTCTACTGATCTGCAGATTCTATCTAATTTAAATCAATCTTTTCATCTCTAATATATTCTATTCTTATTAAATATTCATATCATTAAATTCATATTTTCTTTAAATATTATACTTAATGAGTATCATTATTATTTTAACATAATTAATTTCAAATGATAATAAAATTAATGTAATTCTGTATATAGAGTCCTTAATGTCATTAGTTATATATTATTTATATCTGGAAATTAAATGTATTCAATATAATTAATCTAATTAATTAATAAATTTCAAACTTTCATATTCATTTCATATTTTTAATCATAAATTTATTTAAATAATCTCAAAACATATTTTTTCATATAACTTTAGTAATTTTATAAATTTTCAACTCAATACACTACATTGAATATTACATATTATATAAGCCATACTCAATTATTTAATTAATAATACCCATTTTATAACCTATTATATAAAAATTGCTTAATACTCAATATTGATTTATATATTACTTTTTAATTAAGTGCTACTCATCATCTTAAATTTATTTTTATCGATTCATTATATTCCAATTCAAAAGCTATTTACTACCAATATATATCAAGAATTGTACACTTATCTTTGCATATAACAAAAATTGACTTTATGTTACTTCTTTAAAGGAGAACCAAGCCCTAGTGCAGCAAGAATATCACAAAAAATATATGGACACATTCTTCCGCTGGGCTGTGCCCTACAACATATATAACAACAACACCACTAATACTATCAAGAATTAGACCATCATAGAAAGCTTACTAAAATTATTATATTTCGCAGACATCTTTGCATACAATCTGCAAATCTAGTATAAGTATAACAACAAAAATATGAGCTCTTTTTTCCTCTTATAAGAACACGGCTAGATACACTCTGGGATCTTTTTCATGTGCTTTTTACTGTCAATTTTTTCGATTCAAAATTTCATCAAAATTTTTATACAATAATTCACCTAAACACACTTAATGTTTGATATGAAATAATTTTATATCGAGAAGACATTCCATCAGACTAATACTTTACTAAAGACAAACTATTAAAATTCGTCTAATAAACTACTACAATATATAATGCTCACTACCCTTACTTCCTTAATCTTTCCATATCTAACCAACACACAAAGAATCACAATATATAACATTTATGTCATCTCTCTCTCCCTAGCCCCCAACCCTTCAGACTTGACGTCTTCATGGTTGCTATTTCTTTTCACAAATTGTTAAATCATTAGTTTAAGTATTTAGGTAATATTTTACCTATAGAGTAAAAAGTATATTTAATTTGTTATGTTAACCATGGTTGTCTCCCATTAATCTACTCATCTTCATCATGGATATTCCTTCTAATTCTAGTAGGTGTTAATTATTCTAATTATCTCAGTTGCCATTAGTATTTTTTATCATATTGCATCTCAAGATTTGATAATTGAAACCTTTATTCTCCATATATGGAAATGCTGCTACCTTCCATTCTAATCAAACAAGATCCTACCTTTCAAACAGGTAGACTTTCACATCAACAAATTTTAAAAGCAAGGAATTGAATAATAACACAACTTGGGAATATTTTAATAGATCTAAGAAGAATATCCACTTTTAAATATTTAAAACTAATTGTCAATAAAATAAAAGTTTAAAAATTAAAGGCATTTATATTCCTTTCATATTATATATATACAATAATATATTTTAAAATTTAAATATATAATGATATATATATATATAACTATAGTATATATATCGAAATATATAGTATATATATATATATATATATATATATATAGTTATATAATATATATATATCATATATATATATATTATAAATATATAGATATTATGATTATGATATAATATATATATATATATTATATTATATATATATTATTATTATTATTATTATTATTATTATTATTAGAGATGGGCATTCCGGCAATTAAAGTCCGCAATTCCGCAATTGCAGACTACCAAAAAAATTGAGGAATGCCTAAATCATTCCGTAATTTAAGTGCAATTCTGCTATAAGCAGCAACCAAAAAAAATTGTGGAATTGCAGCGTAATGCCGAAAATTTATGAGTTCGCTTATAGACAACTTTAAAAAGAAAATGTATATATATATATATAATATAATATATATATATATATATATATATATGTATATATATATATATAATATTTATATTATATATTATAATAATATATGATAATAGCTTGTACAAGTTTACATATTTAAGATTATAGAAATAATATTTATATATACACGGGGTGATTCAAAACCTCTGCGTCAAACTCGGAGGGCTGATAGAGCAACCGATAAGGAAACATTTATTGTTAAATAAGCTATGTTCTATGAATGCTTCGTTTCAAAGTTATGGATGATGCAAGGTAAACACATGATGTTGTTTGACGCGTCGTTACTTTGTAACCAGTGATTTTGGGTATTCTAATGTTATGTATGTATGTGTGCGTGCGTACATCTGTGTACTCACCGAGGGTTGATAGAGGTAACAATAAGGATATTTTGTTAAACAACGTATGTGTTTTGACGGGAGGTTGTAAAGCAAACAATGGTAGCTTGTTATGAAATCATTTTATTGGGGAATTAGCAGGGAGGGTTGTTGCAATAGTGTCGCCCTGTACCGTGATTGAGCATTTGTTACAGTGGCCATGCCATGCCATTGCCTGTCGAGAACTCTGACCGAACATGCCCTCACTGTGTGTGATTTAATGCAAACGCAGTGAATATTCGCTGAATCAGTTGCTCTGCTTGTGTTGGACGTGGGTTAAATGTACACACGATTCTTTCAGCATGCCGCTGCCAAAGAAAATAATGCTTGGGGCGTGAGTGCGGAACGATCTTGGCAGGCCACGCACAGGGTCTCGCCTAACTCCATTTGTCAGTGTGACTCTGTTCAGATGAGCCCGTACTTGTGGCTGAGGTGACGCTGGGCGCCCATCATGTTGGAACCACATGTCTCTGCGGTTCGCAAGGGGTATGTCGTCCATCAGAGCTGCGGAAGCGTGTTCTGTAGTAGTTTGCAGGTAGGCAGGTCCATCCAAACATGGTGTGGAATGATGGACAGGTCCCAGGCATAATTCCCAAGAATTCCACCCCAGATGTTTACGGTTAATTTCGCCTGGTGAACTCTGATCAACATTGCGTGCGGATTGTCCTCGTCCCAAATGTGGCTGTTTCTGCTGTTGTGAAGTAGGCCATCACGTTTGTGGAAGCACGTCCTTCATCCGGGCAACAGCAGACATGTGGCAGGGAAGGGCAAGGAATTATCATGCTCTGTTGCACGAAACTCTGGCAAAACCAAACATGGATGCAGTCGATATGAGGAAGGATTAGTCAATGCTCTGTTGCAGAAAGCAAACGGGGCAAATCGCACACGCGGGTGCGAAGTAGTTTGGCCCGAAGGTCCTTATAATACTTTTCAGTAGGTTTGGTATGGCATGGAGGGCTTGTGCTCTGTGCAGGCCCGAACCAGACGACTGATTTGAACGCGCAGGTGCAATGAGGTAATGGCGTATGTGCTGGATGTCGACGGGTCGTTTGGCGACGTTGCTCTCAAGCATGTCTATTCTTCAAGCTACGCTGTGAGTCCTGCGTATTACGCGGTCTTCGCACCAACTGGCACCGGGGTACAAGGGTCCATTATTTCAAAAGCGCTGATGAAGGCAAGCAAACATATTGTGTGGTGGGGGTGATTTTTGTGTGCGAAACCGTTCCTGGTCAGCATGAGGTGCACTTTGTCGTCCATTTCCGTTCGCGTCGCGCGCGTAACACATTTAATCAATGTCGGTTAACTCGGGAGAGTGTGGTGATCCGGCATTCGTAATCGATGGGCCTACACTGTACCTGGACATTTAAACGATGATTGGGGCAAGGTACAGGTAGATTGCTACGGTTGGTTTCCAAAGGATGTTGAAGTCGTACACACACATGTCTGCACGCCCAAACATTTAAATTGAGTTTAACGCTAAATCGTCATTATGGGTGTAATTTACCAATAAATGTTCTTATCAATTTTGCTCTTATGCAGCCCTCGCGAGTTTGTCGGGGCAGAGGGTTTTGAATGCAGCCGCTGTATATAGTATATATATATATAGTATATATAGTAGTATCATCTAGTGGAGTGAAATCCTTGAGTAGTATTTTTTTTTTTTTTTTTTTTTTTTTAAAGCAGTTAAGACACCAACCTCACGGGCAAGCCCTAATCTGAGAGGGGTGTGCCCAATGTTTAGGTCTGGAGCAAGACGGAGGCAAGGAAGTATAGTAACACACATATATCATCATAGGTATGTATTATATATGTATACTAGTATATATATAGTATATATATATATATAAAGCCTGGATAGTAGATATTATATATATATATTTATAGCCTATACTCTCTTCATGGTCATATATGCTTTCTATAATCTATATATATATATGTTATACTAGCTAGTATATTATATATATATATATATATATTATATATATGTATATATATATATATATAATGTGTGTGTGGTGTGTATGTGTGTGTGCGTGTGCATGTGCATGTGCATGTGCGTGTGCGTGTGTGTGTGTGTGTATGTACAGAGAGATGTACTGATACCAGAAAGGGGCCTGATACTGGATACTCTATTTTTATGGCGGTTCCTGATAATTTTTTTGGCTAAGATCTGATATTTGTAATTAATATAATACAATACACAGTAATCGGAACGATAGAACCTTTGGTGGCACTGCAGAGGGCAACTCAGGATACATTCGCCTGGAAACCGAATACTTAATGGGTCGATGTGATGTATCAATATTGGTTATTTGGAGTATATATAACCGCAAAGGATTATAGTTATTTGTTTAGCATTACTTGGTCTAATATGTTTTGTTTGATATATCTCTTGCTCTTAATCAGAGCTGGGATATATACCATTTCCATTTTCCAGTTTAAGGTCGTCTTCTTTCTTATTATAAATCCTATATGTTTATACTTAGTACTACTGCTAGCTTTTATGATAGATATCTTCTTGTATAACATAGATCGATTACAATTTAACAAGAAGATTCTGTTAACTAGGCTACAAGTATAAAGAATATGAAAATAATGAAAGAAGAGACCAATGTAATCAGCTGAGAAATGACAGAATTAAAAAATGCTATGTTATTCAAACGATGACATTATATCATATATATACTCGCTTCTAAGATTAAAGATAGAGTATCATTCATACCTCAAAATTGTGATGGCAAAAACTAACGCTTTCACTAGTATCTGGCGAGAGCAGTTCCTTTTTGGGGTGTTTTACATTCCTACCTACACTAAAAATACGCTCGGTCTCGACTGATGAGGGAGGGGGCTGATATATATTTGCTTCTTGCAAGCACTGATAATATTGGAAACCTTGGCCCATTTTCATTCCACCACATGAAAGGATTCTCTTCTGGTAGGCAGGCATCTCCATGTTGTTCGTAGAGCCTCAGTCTCGCTCTTTCAGCAGATTTGCAATGTTAATATGCTTTGCTCCTTGATGACTGTGCTCTTTCATTTTTCATGGCAGTTCGCTTGGTGTGCAAAACGTTTTTATTAGATTCAGAGATCAAAATAGTTCTTTGCTACACACTCTGCTTATCTGTAGAATTATAGAAAACAAATTTTGGCAATTTAACCATACCTCTCACAAAACTCCGCATTACTCTAATTCTCAATAAAATCTTTTGATTATCCCATATACAGAACAAGA
>JABUQX010063215.1:0-12500 GCA_015478945.1 Trachelipus rathkii
AGCGGGTGGCCTTGGTGTTGGGAGGCGCCGGGGAGTCCCCACAAAGCGTGCAGCCTGAGAGAGAATATATATATAGAAGAAGGGAAAGATGGGGAGAGAGAGTAAATTAGGGTGGGATGTAAGGAACGTGAGAGGGGTAAAAACGAGGATTTGAAGAGGAGGAAGTGGTTAATGTTTGAGGAAAAAGGTTGGATGTGTTAGGGGTTAACAGAAACTAAGCTGAAGGGAAAGAGGGAGATGGACTTTGGAAAATACAAGGTATGATATCAGGGGTGAACGAGAGAGTAAGGGCGAGGGAAGGGGTGAATAGTTATGAGGAGAGAGGTGTGGGATAAGGTAAGGTTGTGCAGCCAGGTGAGTTCGAGGATAATGTGGGTAAAAGTGAAATTCGGGGGGAAATGTGGGTTTTTATATGCGATACACCAGTAAATGGAGCGAGGGAGGAGGAGAGAGAAAGATTTTGGAGTGAGTTGAATGAGTGTTGGGAAAGTTTTGGTGTAAATGATAAAATTTGTCTATTGGGAGATTTGAATGCAGGAGTGGGAAGGGAGGTGGGAAGAATAATAGGACCTTTTGGGGTAGGGGAGAGGAATGTTAATGGAGAAAGTTTGTTAGAGTTGTGTGTTGAAAGAAGAATGATAGTGGGGAATACTTGGTTCAAAAAAAGTGAAAATCATAAGTATACATGAAAGAGTGAGATAAACGGGGGAGGCGGTACTGGATTATGTGTGTGTAAATGGGAAGGATGAGGCAGGTTACTAGATGTAAATGTATTTAGAGGCGGGGAGGGGGATATCGGATCACTATTTAGTGGTTGCTAGGATAAGGGTGGGGGAGAGGTGATACAGTGAAAGGGGGGAAAAGAGGAGAGTAGAAGGGATAAAGGTGGAAAATTGATGATGAGAGACATGTAAGAGGGAGTTTAGAGGTATGGAAGATAAGTAGCAGACGTAATAGTATTTGGAATCTGGGGAGGCAGGGGAGTGGATGAGATTAAAGAGGCATGTGAAGAGGCTAGAAGGGTATGTGGAGTAAAGAGGGTGGGTGCAAGCAGAAGGAAAGGGTGGAGTGAGGAGGTGAAGGAGGTGGTGAAAAGGAAAAGGGAGGCTTATGTGAAATGGTTGGGAAGTAGGAGAGAGGAAAGCTGGGAGGAATATAGAAGGGTTAGAGTGGAAGCAAAGAGGGTGGTGGAGAGGACGAAGAGAAGAGGAAAAGATGAATGGTGTAGAAAAGTGACGGAAAATTTTGAATCGGGGAGCAAGATGTTCTGGAAAGAAGTAAATAAAAAAAGGAAGAAGAAGGAGGGGTTGGGGGGAGGATTAAGGGAGTGAGATGGGAGTGGATAGGAGTGGAGAGGATAGGTGAGGAAGAGGTGGGGGGAGTATTTAGTGGATTATTGAATGAAGTGGGTGGGGGAGGGGAGGAAGATTTACAAGAGGTGAGGATGGGGAGTGAATTGGGGAGGGAGGGGGAGGATGAAATACAAATGGAGGAAATTATTAGGGCTTTAACTAAAGGAAAAATAGGAAAGTCCACAGGTCTAGATGGTGTGAGTATGGAAATGTTACAGATGGGAGGCAGAGGGGTGGATGAATGGCTGTATAGGTTATATAATTTATGTTGGAGGAGGGGAGAGGTTCCACAGGATTGGAGGATGGTTGTTTGGTTCCCCTGTATAAAGGGAAAGGGGATAGGATGGAGTGAACTATAGAGGTATATTTGTCTTTTGAGTGTAGTAAGGAAAGTGTATGGGAGAATACTGATTGAGAGAGTGAGAAGGAACTGAGGGGAGAATGGGGGAAGAACAAGGAGGATTTAGGGAGGGAAGAAGGTGTGTGGACCATCAAGTGTTTACTCTAAAGATGCTTGTGGAGAAAAAGTATAGAGAGGAAAGGGAGAGTGTAGTGTTAGATTTAGAGAAAGCATATGATAGAGTGAAGAGGTGGGAATTATGGGGGAGGAAAATGGAGTGGGGGGGTAAATTAGGTAAAGGTTTTAGGGCTTTTTATAGGAATAGTAGAATGTGTGTGAGAGTGTTAGAAGGGGGAGAGTGATGTTTGGGGTGGTGAGAGGATTGAGGCAGGGGTGTGTAATGGCGGCCGTGGTTATTCAATTTGTTTATGGAGAGTGTTTGGTGAGGAATGGTGAGGAAGGAGGGGGTGAATTGAAGCTTGAATGGAATGATAGAAGGGAAGGAAATATGATACTGTTTAGGACGATACCGCCCTGTGCAAAGCGAAGAACGCGGGAAGGGCTGAGGTATTTGGTGAGGGAGTTTGAGAGAATGTGTAGACAAAAGGTTAAAATAAAACCAGGTAAGAGTAAAGTGTTAGTGTTTGAGGAGGAGAAAAGAGGAGGAGGGGGAGGGGTTAGAAGTTAGAGTAGGGGGTGTAGTATTAGAAGTAAAGATTTTTTGATATTTAGGGATGGATTTGGTTTGGGGAGGGATGAAGGAGGAGATAGAGCATAGAGTGGGAGAAGGAATGAGAGCTTTGAGCGGTCTGAGAGCATTAGGGAGAGGGGGGGATTTATCACAGAAAGTTAAGATAAGTATGTTTGAAAAATTTGTGTACCAGTGGTGTTGTATGGGTGTGAAACGTGGGGGTTGAATGCCAGGTCTAGGAAGAAGTTGGAAGTATTTGAGATGAAGGGGTTGAGCGCGGTGTGGGTTAGCAGAAGGGAGAGGGTTGGAATGGGGTGGTGAGGGAGAGATGTGATTGGAGAATGGTTTGTGGGAAGAGCGGAGAAGGGAATGTTAAGATGGCAAGGGCATCTAGTGAGAATGGAGAAACAGAGAGTGGTTAGGAGAGTTTGGGGGGGGAGGAGGGGATAGGAAGGAGAGAAAGGGGGGAAGACCAAGAAGGAGGTGGATGGATGGAATAAAGGATGCTGGAGGAGGAGGGAGGGATGAGGGAGGAAGAGGGTAGGGGGTTGGCGAGGATAGGGTGGGGTGGGGGAGGTGGGGGGGGGCGAGGTGAGGGGAGGTGTGAGTGAGAGAGGCTGTACGTACCACTACCCCGCTCAAGCGGGAAAAAGTGCAGCAAAATAAATAATAAATAAATAAATATATATATATATATATATATATATATATATATATTATATATAATATTATATATATATATATATATATATATATATATATTTATATATATATATATATATATATATATATATATATATATATATATTTTATATATATATATATATATATATATATATATATATATATATATATATATATAAAGATATATATATATATATATATATATATATATATATATATATATATATATATATATATATATATATATATATTAGTAAAACATATAAATAAATATATATATATATATATATATATATATATATATATATATATATATATATATATATATATATATATATATATATATATATATATATATATAAAGTATATATATATATATATATATATATATATATATATATATATATATATATATATATATATATATATATATTAATAGAGCGATTTAAACTAAATAGTTTGAAGTGAAGAAAATCGGCACTAGAATCGCGTCTTTTTGTATGTGAAGTGTTTGCGCAAAGTTGATCCAAGCAACGAATAAAATAAGTGATTTTTGCGAAGAAGAAAGTATATTGTCGAGGTTCAATTGAAAATCAAACAGGTTGTAACTAAAGTCCCGTGTATTCGGGTGCTAGTGGGAGAACGCAAACGGAACTTAACATTCGTGGAGCAACTGGTCGTGTAAGGACGTAAAGCGGTGTAACAGAATTTGGATCACTGGATTTCAGCTTGCGAGTGTCAGGTTTTTCGAGGTCGTGGACATTTGACTGGGACGCCAGGGAGCGAATAAATCCCCAACGTAGATTGAGTCACCGGGTGTCTACTGAAAGAAATAATAGACCACAGAAGTTGTGGAACACTAACATAGTATCGTCATCAGCTATTTACATCTACAGGAATTTAGTGGCAATTGCCAAAGTCAATAAATATAGCACCCACTGGAGGTCAATTATTATAGCTGCTCTCGTGTATATATTTGTAAAATAAAGTGTGGTTTTCATCGTCTTTCAAGATAGCTACCTTCCGTTGCCAAGAACGAACCCTTTTCATATATATTATATGTATGTACTTTTTTTGGTGCTTTGTTATTGTTTTCTTTTATGACATAGTAATATATCATAAACCTTTGTTCATAATATCCGGCACGTTGAAATATTCATTTGCTACATTTTTGTCTATTCTGATTTTCATATATTTTATTATATATTTAATTTTTTTTACGTGTCAATTTTTATGTTATTTCTTCTAATTATTATTATTATTATTATTATTATTATTATTATTATTATTATTATTATTATTATTATTATTATTATTATTATTATTATTATTATTATTATTATTATTATTATTATTATTATTATTATTATTATTATTATTATTATAATTGTTATTATTATTATTATTATTATTATTATTATTATTATTATTATTATTATTATTATTATTATTATTATTATTATTATTATTATTCATATTTTATTATTATTATTATTATTATTATTATTATTATTATTATTATATTATTATTATTATTATTATTATTATTATTATTATTATTATTATTATTAATATTATTATTATTATTATTATTATTATTATTATTATTATTATTATTATTATTATTATTAATATTATTATTATTGATATTAATATTATTATTAATATTGTTAATATTAAATATATATATATATATTATATATATATATATTTTTATAAATATAAAAAATATATATATATATATATATATATATATATATATATATATATATATATATATATATATATATATATATAGCATATTATATATAATCACATGTATATATATATATAAACATTTTATTATTATTATTCTATATTATTATCATATACTTATATATATTATATATACATATACATATATATACATATATACATACATAGATACTATTATTATTATATATATTATATATTATTATATTACATCTAGATTATTATTATTATTATTAGAAGTTATTATTATTATTATTATTATTATGTAATGTTATATATCTATATTATTATTATTACTATTATTCTTATTATATAAATATTATTATTATTATTATTATTATTATTATTATTATTATTATTATATATATATATACATATATATATATTATTATATATTATATTATTATAAACATATTATTATTATATATATATTATTATTATTATTATTATATTATATACATATTATACATATATATACATATCTATGCATATCCATAAAAACTAAATAAATATAAATATATAAGATATATATATATATATATATATATATATATATATATATATATATATATATATATATATATATATATATATATATATATATATATATATATATATATATATACTAATAGAGCGATTTAAATTAAATAGTCTGAAGTGAAGAAAATCGGCACTAGAATCGCGTCTTTTTGTATGTGAAGTGTTTGCGTAAAGTTGATCCAAGCAACGAGTAAAATAAGTGATTTTTGCGAAGAAGAAAGTATATTGTCGAGGTTTCAATTGAAAATCAGAAACAGGTTGTAACTAAAGTCCCGTGTATTCGGGTGCTAGTGGGAGAACGAAAACGGAACTTAGCATTCGAGGAACTTATCGTGTAAGGACGTAAAGCGGATTAACGGAATTTGAATTACTGGATTTCAACTTGCGAGTGTCAGGTTTTTCGAGGTCGTGGACATTTGACTGGGACGCCAGGGAGCGAATAAATCCCCAACGCAGATTGAGTCACCGGGTGTCTACTGAAAGAAATAATAGACCACAGTAGTTGTGGAACATCAACATAGTATCGTCATCAGCTATTTACATTTGAAGGAATTTAGTGGCAATTGCCAAAGACAATAAATATAGTACCCACTGGAGGTCAACTATTATAGCTGCTCTCGTGTATATATATGACTTGTACATGTAAGCGTGACCATACACAGAAATCTTGCGCACATAGGACGAGACAAATTATTAGACTCAGTAGTGAAGTATGTGTGGCACCCAAAAATATACACAGTGGTTCAGGAAGTATGCAGTACTTGCCCGAAGTGCCAACTAATGAAGATTGAGCATACGGTAGTATACCCACCTATCTGGAAGATTGAAGTGAAGAATCCATTTGAGATGGTTGCCGTGGACGTTATGTCCATGCCAAAAACGAGATTGGGAAATGTAGCATGCCTGGTTGCAATTGATCATTGTAGTAAATGGGCAATGGTGAGGCCACTGAAAAATAAGGTAGCAAAAAGTGTATCGGATGCATTTGAATATCATATGTTACCAAGTTTCATACATGCACCGTACAAGATACTGACTGATAATGGAGTGGAGTTTAGGAGTCGGAAGTTCGAACAGATGTTGAGGAGCTACGGGATTGACCACATTTATAGTAGTCCTTATAAGACAGCAAGTAACGGGGCAGTGGAGCGTGTCAATAGAACGTTTGCAGAGCTAGTGAAGAATGTAGTAGCTGAAGAATTGGATTGGGACATTTGTCTGCCGAGAGTGGTGTTGACATATAACAACACAAAACATACTGAACTTGGGATGTCACCAGCAGAGAAATTAATGACGGAACATCATGAAAGAGGAGTGATGCTACCCATCCCATGAGAAGAACAAGGAAAGTGGAGAGAGGGACACCCTAATTGCTTACCCTATGCAGTGGGTGTAAAAGTTAAAAGGAAGATTATAAGTGTAGATAGGTCAGTAGACAAGAAGTTGGGAGAAAGATTTGCAGGGCCCTACGTAGTTACCAAAGTTGTATCCGAGGGAATGACGTATGAGATCGAAAGGGAAGGAAAAACCATAAAGGCACATTACTCACATTTGAAAGTTTGGGCAGATCCGCCTCCTTACTTGCTACAGCATTTTTGACAAGAGAACGAAGAAGTAGAATTAGAGACCTCACAAGTAAACTCGCCTGAAGAAATTGATTCTGAGATGGAGACATTGGAATGTGGGCCCCGATCGGGGTTTTTAAGGAACGTTGCAGTACAAATGGAGAAGAATCATTCGGTCAAGTGTAGGAAGAACCAGTCGGTCGAACGTGTACAGGACCAGTTGGTCGAAGAGGAGTGTAACCCTTTGGTCAGGGGTGGACACAACCGTCCGGAACAGCGTACAATTTTGTGGAGTAAGAACCAGTCGGTCGTTACGCGGACAGAAAAGAAGAAAGGAGCCACGTTAAAGAAGGCGTGGCAGATGTTGAAAGAAGTAGCGACAGCAAGCGTCAAAACGAAGAAGGTTGCAGCAGGACAGACAGACCAGTTGATAACATTCGATATAGGGACAGAAACGAGCTATACGGAATCGGTCCCCTCACCTATTGATGCCAGTGAACAGTTGGACTGGTTTGACAACAATGATACAAATAGTGACGGAAACAGTGATTTTGACATCCGGAAATTTGAGGCGTCGCTACGGTTCCCGGAGAACAGTTATTTGTTGGCCGCAATAGGAAGTGACAGGAGTGATTTGGAAGAAGCCCGGAGAACATGAATAAAGGTCAAGAACCAGTGTACGTAGAGAATTGTGAACAAGCTGAGGAAAGCCAATACTCGCCACCACAAACAAGATCACGAGGATCAGTTCCAGAATTGTCAAACGTACAAGGGAAGATTCTGGAGTACGAAAGACGGACAGAAGCAAAAAATGCGTCAAGGAGGAGGAACCAGTGTAATTATTTTTCTTGTTAGAGATTGGACAACCAATCTCTGAGGGGGAGTCGTACAATAGGGCAATTTAAAAAATCCCTAAACCAACTAAATATTCTGAAATGAAGAAAATTGGTACTGTAATCGCGTCTTTTTATATGTGGAAATTTTGCGTAAAGTTGTTCCAGAATAACGAGTGAAATAAAGGTGATATTTACGGAGAACGAAAAGTAGATTATCAAAGTTCAAATTGAAAATCAGTAATAAGTTAACTAAAGTCCCGCGTATTCGGATAAGTTTAAGAGTAAAATTTCGTAAAAGTTTAAGTTGTGTTTATCGGTAGATGACGAGGAGGATTTGATGAAAATGAAGCCAAATTTAAGTTAATGCAATAGCTGAAAGAAAATATTTAAGTTTAGAATAAAGCATTCAAGTTTAGGAAAGAGTTCAAATTTAAAAGTCAAGTTAGAATAAAATAGTCAAGTTTAAGCTAATATAATAGTTGGAAAGAAACATTTAAAACCAGGTGATCAAAAACAAAGTTAAAGACGAAACGAAATGTTGTAGTTGAAAGAAAATGTTAAGATTTGGAAAGAACATATTTAGTTTTGAGGCTGGGATAAGTACGAATAAGGTTTTGGAATATTAAAAGAATGGAGGGAAGAAGTCACAAAGTATAAAGAAAACTATTGAGTTGGCAAGGTATCGATATGATTGCGATAATCGCGATTAAGCACAACAAGTATGAAGTTGCATATCGTTTGCCGTTTATTAAAGTTGTATGAACCAAGATTGTTTGTGTTTGCCGTATGGCCTGGGATCATGATTGCCATGATTGGCATGACTTGTCCGTTATTATGATTATTATTATGATTATTATTATTATTATTATTATTATTATTATTATTATTATTATTATTATTATTATTATTATTATTATTATTATTATTATTATTATTATTATTATTATTATTTATTATTTAAATTATTATTATTATTATTATTATTATTTATTATATATTTATTATTATTATTATTATTATTATTATTTAATTATATATTATTAATTATTATTATTATTATATTATTATTATTATTATTATTATTATTATATTTAATTATTATTATTATTATTATAATTATTATTATTAATTATTAATTATTATTATATTACTATACATTATTATTATCAAAACTTTGGTTATTGAAAAAAAAGCATCAAAATGCCAATCTATGATGATTATTATTTGACTGCCCTTATTGAGGCAGTACTATGATGACCATTGAAGAGTCCAATTGTGACTGGTACGATGAGTAGTACGATTATTATTATTAATATTTATTATTATTATTATTATTATTATTATGAAGAGTGGACGCCATCGATCATATGAAGAGTGGACGCCATCGAGAGCGGAAGCGTTATCCTTTCTCTCCTGTGTTGTTCGATTTAAAACAATGTGCTAAGTGCTAATCTATGTGCCCCAACAATTATTATTATAAGTGTATTTAATTAAAATCAAATAGTGCCACTTAAAAGATTTGAAATACCATTTAGAGACAAATATTCAAAAATTAGCCACTATCATATTTACAAGTCATCCAAAATGGCTAACACTAGAAATAACGACTATGGTGCCAATGCCAGCAGCAGCAATGTCAACAATGAAGTCAAAAATAACAATGGCAAAAACCCCTGCAATACTAGCACTAATAACAACAACAAAAGTAACGTTAATACTAGAATTAAAACAAACTCTAATGCTATTAATAACTTCAATGGAAACAAAAACAAAAACAATAATGGAAACCAAAAGAGAAATAAAAATAATCATATAATTGGCAACTCCGAAACAGAGGAAGACCAGACAAATCTTTCCCTCCAAAATTTAACTTTATCAGAATCTCAAGAAAACGCAATCCTTAATTTGTCCGACTCTCCAATATCCCTCACACTTCCCTCCCCATTCCCCAATAGGCAAATAGATTCTCCCGATTATTCTGACTTGCTAGCAACCATAAACGATCTAAAAAGTGAAGTGACTTCAATCAAAATTGCTTTTCAGGAATTTAAAGAGTTTAATAAACAAAAAGATAAGGATAAAGATAAAGAAATCGCAGAATTGAAACGTAAATTGAACAAATTAGAATCCGAAAGCAAAGATGCGTCAAATCCTGTCTCACAAATACCAGATTTATCTGAAATGCAAGCTCCAGTACAAATACCAGATTTATCTGAAATGCAAGCTGCAGTACAAAACATTGAACAAATTCAAGAACACCTCCAGCAAGAGAATATTAAAAATGTCTTGGTTTTAAGTGGCAGTGAAATACCTGCCGGAAGTGAGAATGAGAATTGTAAATTAACTGTAATCAACACTATCGAACGAAAATTAAACATAAAAATACAACCCTCTGAAATTTCTGATGCCTACAGGCTTGGGGCAAAGCGTGCCAATGACGTCACAGACAAACGGTCATTGAGATTTAAAATCAACGTTGGTAACTTAAAATCAAATATCTTCAAAGCTTGTGTTCAATTAAAACCAAAAAACACCTTTGTGAATGAATTTTTAACTCCGCTAAAGAAGAAATTATTATTTAAAGCTCTAACAATAAAGAAGGATCATCCTCAGTTCTTAAAATCTTGTTATATAAAAAATGGAAACCTATTTATTAAACAAAACTCGCTGAGCGAAACATTAAAAATTAAAGACGAAACGGAATTGGACAATTATATAACAAACTGTAATGTTTCTCCATCTGGTTAAAAAATGTTTATAAAGTAGGGTCCGTGAGTTTATTAAATAAAAAATTATAACAGTCGCAATTATTTTATTCGAAAGTATTATTATTATTATTAATTATTATTTATAATTATTATTATTATTATTATTATTATTATTATTATTATTATTATTATTATTATTATTATTATTATTATTATTATTATTATTATTATTATTATTATTATTATTATTATTATTATTATTAATTATTATTGTTCTTATTATTATTATTTATTATATAATTTAATTATAATTATAATTATTATTATTATCTATTATTATTATTATTATCTATTATTATTATTAATTATTATTATATTGTATTGTTATTGTTATTATTATTGTTATATTATTATTATTATTATTAATTATTAAATTATTATTTAATTATATTATTATTATTATTATTATTATCATTATTATTATTATTATTTTTATTATCATTATTATTATTATTAAGGATTGCGCTCTCGCTCTCTCTCTCTCTCACAAACACACACACACACACGCACTACCTCTCTCTCTCTCTCTCTCTCTCTCTCTCTCTCTCTCTCTCTCTCACACACACACACTCCACTCTCTCTCACACACGCACTCCCTCTCCTTCTCTTTCTCTCTCTCTCTATCTCTCACTCTCTCTATCTCTCTCTCTCACACTCCCGCTCTCTCTCACTCTCTCTCTCTCTCACACACACTCCCTCTCACTCTCTCTCTCCCTCCCTCCCTCTCACACTAACTCTCTCTCTCACACTCCCTTTCTCTCACACTCCCTCTCTCTCTCCCTCTCTCTCTCACTTTCTCTCTTTCTCTCTCTTTCACACACACACTTCCTCTCTCTCACTCTCTCTTACGCTCTCTCTCTCTCTCTCGCTATCTTCTCACACACACCTTACAACTACCTCTCTTCTCTCTCTCTCTCTCTCTCTCTCTCTCTCTCTCTCTCTCTCTCCCTCTCTCTCTCTCTCTTTCTCACTCCCTCTCTCTCACTCTCTCACACACTTCCACTCTCTCTCTCACTCTCTCTAACACACACCACTCCCTCTCTCTCTTACTCTTTCTCTCTCTATCTCTCTCTCACTCTCTCGCTCTACCTCTCTCTCCCACTCTACCTCTCTCTCTCTCTCACTCACTCTCTTTCTCTTTATCTCACACCAACACTTTCTCTCTCTCTCTCTCTCTCTCTCTCTCTCTCTCTCTCTCTCTCTCTCTCACCTTCTCGTACTTTATCTATCTCTCTTTCTCTCTCCCTCTCTCACACTCTCTCTCCCTCTCTCCATCACCTCTCTCTTCTCTTCTCTCTCTCTCTCAACAACACACACCACTATCTATCTATCTAATCTATCTATCTATCTATCTATCAATCAATAGATAGATAGATAGATTATCTATCTATCTATCTATCTATTGTTAATATCATTAAAATAAGTGACATTAATTATAATGATTCCTACAAAGCTTAAATTCTCACAATTGACCCATATGACACCAAATTATTATCCTCGATCAAAATTGTTTAAATCTTTAGTTATACCACGGCACTAGGATATTGAATTATCACCTTGGGGCTCATTTATCTGTTAACTTTGTTACATATAATTTGCCTACAATTGTCTATTAATTAAATCGACACTATAAAGTTTATAAATACTCTAACTTTATCATTTTTAGGATTTTTTTATTTTTTTTGTAATTATTATTATTGTTATTATTTATTAATTATTTATTATATTATTATTAAATTATTATTATTATTATTAATTATTATTATTATATTATTAATATTTTATTATAAATTATTATATTATTGTTATTATTATTATTATTAGTAGTAGTAGTAGTGGTAGTGGTAGTAGTAGTAGTGGTGGTAGTAGTAGTAGTATTATTGTTACGGATATACATGTTCAGGAAACCCACTCTGATGTTTCACTTTCAAACATAACTCCAGTAGCCTCTGAATATATCTATCCAGACATA
>JABUQX010063215.1:22500-25000 GCA_015478945.1 Trachelipus rathkii
TAATATATATCTATATAATATATATATATAACTATATATAATTTATATATAATATATATATATAATAGTATATATATATATAATATATATATAATATATATTATATATATATATATAATAAATATATATATATATTATATATATAAATATATATATATATATAATTATATATATAATATATATATTATATATTATATATATATATATATATATATATATATATTATATATTATATATAGTATATATATATATATAATAATATATATATTATATATATAAGTTTTTTAATTAAAAGGGACAGAATCATTAGGACGGGCTTGTGCTCTTTACTCTTTTTAGCTCAGGCTACTGGATCTCTTTTTACTCCTTATTAGGGTTGTACTTTAGTTAGGAATCTATACCATTAAATCTTTATATAAGTGTAAGGTATTACTCAAAGCAGGCTAGCACCTTTTCACTTTCTATACCCTGTTAAGTAGCTCTTCGGGTTAAATGATCTGAGTTTGTTACCTTAAGAACTCTTCTTAAAGATTGCTCCTTTTATCTTTAATTATAGTCATTTGTGATTTGTTTTTATACTAGGTCAATTTTATATTTGACTGTGATATAAGAGGGGAAGTAGGCGCGTTAGAAGGGGTTAAATGAATTAGAAATGGGAGGGGTTTTAATTTTATTCTTCTTCAAAATCACATAGGCTGGGTAATAATTCTTTAATTGGTCATAATATATTTTGGCAGTTTTAATTTTAGAATTATAGTTGTAAATAAATTAAAAAAAACATCCTTGGTTTTTTTTGTTTGGTGATATTAGTAACCCATTTACAGGATTTATAATGTTTAAGGCAGCTTTGGTCAAAGCAGATAACTCCATTCTGGCATGGGTTTGTCTTCAGCGTTAGTTCTCTTTCTTTAGGAGGGGGTCCACTTTTTTAGGATTTTTTTGTTAAATGTTGATTACTCTATCTAATAGTCCCTTTATACAGATCCTTTGCTTAATTTGCTCTTTTTTCATAAAAAATATAACGTTATCAATTACTACAATTTCCTTAGGTATTCTTCAATTGATTTTTGATTTAGAAGATCCGATGGCTCAATATAATTTTATGATATAATAGTTGTCAGTTTCGTAATTTTTTACTAGGCATTATTAGGGATCTTTGAATTATACCTAGCTTTTTATAGTTAGGCTTTGCAATATATTGCATACTCCGCGTTGCAACTTGAGAATTTTCTAAACCTTTTACTCTTCTACAGGTTTAGAACCTATCGCTTAATAGCTTTTTGTAATGCAACGATTTAGTTTTATTCTAACAAATCACAAAAGATATTGGGAACATTATATACTTTGCATTTGGTGTCGGGACAGATTTAGATAATTATTCAGACTGAATCTAGGAAACCCTGGGCGATTAATTGGGACGATCAGATTTATAATGTAATTGGTAATGCCCATGCTTTCCGTTATAATTTTTTTTATAGTGATAAACTTATTATAATTGGAGGGTTTGGTAATTGATTAGTACTTTAATATTAGGTAGCCGCCTGATATACTTTCCCGCGGAATAATAATATAAGATTTTAGACTTATTCTCCTTCTTTAGTTCTATTATTAAGAAGATGTTTATTGAAAAGAGGGGTTGGAACCGGTTGAACTGGTTATCCACCTCTAGCGGGGGGAATTGCTCATAGGGGTGCTTCAGTAGTTTAAGGGAATTTTTCTCTCCACTAGCTGGAGCCTCTTCAATCTTAGAGGCTGTAAATTTTATTACACCACTGAGTAGCTAATATACGGACAAGTGGGAATGAGAATAGACCGTGTACCTCTTTTTTGTTTGATTGTTTTATACAGACTATCCTATTTATTACTTTACACTACCATGTTTTAGCGAGGGGCTATTACTATAATTATTAAGCAGACCGAAATTTAAATACCTTTTTTTTGTACCCTAGAGGAGGAGGAGACCCATTTTTGTATCACATTGTATTTGATTTTTTTGGCACTCCTGAGGTTTATATTCGAATTTTACCTGCCATTTGGTGAATAATCTCTCTATTGTTAGACAAGAATATAGCAAAAAATCAAAAAATACCACCCCTGTAAAAAAATCCTTTTATCCTTTTATATATATATATATTATATATATATACATATATATTATATATATATATATATAATATATATTATATATTATATTATAATATAATATATATATCTAATAAATATATATATATATATATATATATATATATTATATTATATATATATTATATTAATATATATAATATATTAATCTATATATAATATATATATATATATATATATATATATATATATAATATTTCATCTATATAATATATATATATATATATATATATAATTATATTATATATATATATTATATATATATATTATTATAATTATATAATCTATATATTTATATATATTATACATATATATACTATATATATTATAATTATATATATATATATATACTATATAT
>JABUQX010063216.1:0-15228 GCA_015478945.1 Trachelipus rathkii
GGAAATACCCCTATTTCATAAGTGCGCCGCCCCCTGAGAACTTGAACGAGCGTTCTCGTAAACCGCTAATTCAATGACTACAGTCCTGCTTAACGAAAAAGAATAAATATAATATCAAAGTAAGCATGAATTTACTTAAGATTTAAATGTTGAATTTCACTCTCCTAAATTGACGCCCCCAGAATACTGGACAAGCCTGAAGGATTTCGCTAGCGGCAGGTTAATTGAAAGTCACAGGGCCACCAGATCGCTACCACGCGCATGGTACCACGCCCACACACACACTCCCTAGAGTGCTTGATTGAATCCTATATACTCATGAATTGAGCTATTGTCAAAATTGGCGCTGTGAAAGAGTACGCGAGAGAGGATAGGAGCGTGAGTTTTAATAATTTAAATCTAATTTCAGCACTTAATACGGGGAGAGTGAGAGTGAGGACTTAACAATTTAAAATATGAACTATTAGATAATAATATTGTTATGCAATAATTGACAAGAAAACATTGACGAAAAGAAATTAAGGTGAAAATGAGAGGCAGTGCCGACCACTATAGTATTTAATTATGAAATGTATGAAAGGTAACATTATGATATAATATATATTAATATATTATTTTATATATATATTTTTATATAATTAATATATATATATATATTAATTAATATAGTATATATACGAGTAATATCGCAAAACATCTGATGTAAAAATAAATAGAATAAGCTATAAGTAGCGAGTTAATATATGCAAAATCCGAATGGAAGAATATTTATTATTTACACTGATATATGAGTTTCAATATAGTAAATTTATAACAAAAGACACACACTTTGAAAAGCTTATATAGGATATTAACGTAATAGAATTCCTACAATTATCATGACACGAGATGATTCTTCAGATAAATTTAATCCCTATATAAGGCGTTAGTAAGGAATAAAGTTTTATGTCTTATCTTAGAAACTGAGTAGATAAATTCAAGACCAAAATATAACCTAAAATATAAACCTAAAATAAAGAAAAATAAACTTCATTAATGATAATTATGTACATTTAAGATTTCGTTTCCAATCTTTCATTTGACAATTATTATTGACTAATTTCATTTAAGATTTAACAAGTATCTATACAAATTGAATTAATATTAAAGTTAATAGAACTAATTAATTACAATAACATTGATATGATTTTCAACTTCATTCAGATTAAAGTAAGTAGAACTTAATATACAAATTTGATCTTCCTTTTAATTAATAACTATTTAGATTTAGAATAATATAATATAACATTTTAAATATGGCTTTTATTAAGAAAATAGATGCATAGACCTACCCTGACAAGTAAGGACTTGGCTGGGAGGGTTTATATTCCTGATGCGTTCTTTTTTCTACAAGGATAGCAAATCCTAAAATAAAATTCCTTTGGTCATTACTTTATATAAAAGAAAACAAACGCACTTAATATTTTAAATTTAATTTTGTTACTCAGCTTTGTATTTAAGCCTATTCATTTATTTTACACAAATAACCACATACCTGCAGATCTAATAAATGTACAAGTTGAAACTTGAGTAGAACGAATTTAACCTTCTATATCCAGTAAATTTCAACAGAGATAAAATATTATTGAAAAAAAAATCATAAACTAACATATATTACAAAGAAAAAGTTCTAATATTTCTGCAAATAGATGAGAAAAATAGCATTGCCCTTCAAAGAAAACATTATTCTTTAAGAAATATAATTCTTTATGTGCTCACTTTACAATATGTTATTAAATATGTAACTTTGTTGCACATATAAAAGAAATATTATAATTATTAGAACAAATATAATTAATAAATGCGATCAATCCTTTTAAAGACCCATTCCAATGGCTGTTACTACATCTTTTTTGCATTTCAAAAATGACATCAATATTCTTGAGCATCAAAAATATTTTCATTCTTCTTATGCGCCAGAAAATGCCGTTATTCTCTTAAACAATTTCACCGCCAAAAATCATATAAAAGGTCAGAACCAAACAAACCAAATTTTTAATAAACTTTTATATTAAAAAATATGTAAGGTTTTGGTGGACATTGATGTCCCCCTTACATTCCCCCCCCTGCACTAAAGTCTATGCCCGCCACTACTAATCTATCATAATGATTCTCATGGAGGCAGAGATCCAGTCGGAGCGATGATAAAGAACCTACATAACATAAATCATACTGGACAATTTCTTTGTAAAGTTTTATGACTAATATATATATCATATGACATTAAAATATAAAATTATTTCTATAAATTATTTATTAATAATTAAGTCGCTTTTAAGTTCTTCAAGTTCAAATGCAATGGACAATATTATGAACTTTATAAAATATACTTTGACATAAAATCTGATATGAGATAATGAAATATAATTATTATTTTATTTCTGTTAATATTATAATAAATCAAAATGGATAAGGTTTTTGTTTTTTAATATTATTTTTCTATTTTTTTATTCTTAATGGATAAAAGATTTTCCAAGTATTTCTTTATTTTTCTACAATTTAAGGCACAATGAGTAGATTTTATAATAATATATATTCCTACGAGTAAATCACAATGATATATATATGGCAAATTTACATTTAAAGATAAATCATAATGGTACAATGATGGCAACGTTTACTTTAAATATTAATTTAAAGAAATTCAAAATAACATTTTGTTATTTTTTTTTTTTTCTTGTTAATTGTGTTAATAAATTCATAAGGACATTTGGACATTTTATTTTCCATTTTTTTTTTTATTTGTGTCAATAATTTAAGACGAGCTCTGGTGAGAACATACCAAGTTGACTACTCTCTCTTCCTCATTCAACAGCATATGGAAATCCTCAAAAAATGTTCGTCGTTGTGATTCGGATAATTCCCTATAGGATACATTTAACAGTGCTAGTTGAATGTATGAGCGGATTTTTGCGTGATGGGTCTCGTTTGGTGGTGTGTGGGACACCGGTACATTTGAAGCTGCAGCAGTCCAACCATGGGTATTTGAGATTCTTGATCCCGTAAACGCTGTTGACACATTCCATGTATTTGGTGCACTTTGAACGCGCCTTGGAATGTACTCTTGGGACTAGGTATAAAGATGAATTGTTGCTACTTGGGTGGTTTCGGAACACTCTTGCCTGAGTCAGCCATCAAAAGAAGGATTGAAGATGTGTTGAAGGGAAAAGGAGTCCCTAACTGAACATCGGTGGCAAAGGAAGATAAACCCGAAATTAGGGCGTAGTGAACTGGAAACAAGATAGAGAAGGGGCTTCCCCAACCATTTGTAGTTCATAAAAACAGGACAAGATCTAGCCATTATCTGAAGAAGTGGAAGGCGTGGTCATACCTCAATGTACTCTTCAGCGATAATCCTATCTCTTTCCACACTAGTACGTTGACGTTTGAAATTTGAAGATGGCCTGTGGCAATTGTACGGTAAGGTATATTCGTTTCAGAATGAAAAAACATTCCTTTGAAACTTTTTCACATAATTTGCATAAGAAATAAGGTGATTGGGCATGGAGTCCACATCAGGATAAAAGTAGGTGCACACATCTCTATAAACACATTGAGATTTTTCTTACAGGAAGGCATGAAAAATGGGGAGATCTTCTTTGATGATTTCCTCAAGTGCGGATTGTGCTTTCCTGTCCAATAGAATTGTTTAATAGCATGGTTTTCCACGTGACAAATTTTGTTTGGTTCCACATTGTATTTCTTTTCCAAAAGCTAAAGCTCCTACGAATTTATTAAAGCCTAAAATAGGCAATGTCTCCTATCATATTGTGAATAAGGATTTCATTATAGCTAAGGATCTTTACCAAGGAAGTCTTGGTAAGAATTACACTTGCAAAACGCCCAAGCGCTGATAATACGGCTTGGTTTGAGGTGTACTGTCTTATACCCACCGCGGATCATTTAACACGCCCCACAGACGCGTTACCATAGGAAGTCCTAGCAATACTACCTCTGCGTATGTTGTATCCTGTTCCATGATGTGGAATCTCGACTACTGAGATTATAATAATCGGGGATCAGGGGGTAAAGACTGGTGCACTCCCTCTGTAACCCCATTTGATAATGGTCTTTGCGTCTCATAGCCAGAGCTGTGAGAGAGCCGCATATGAACGAGAAAAATATCCTGTTTTGGCGGGTGCATCAATTTTTTAACACCTGGGCAAAACATTCATGTAAACCTCCCTCCGCCCGATTGTAAATCTACTTCTACTGTAGTAGAACAATGGCTCATAAAAGTAGCAACTTATTGGCCATTCAATATGGCCAATTCCATGGCCCCAATCATCAGACGAGTGAAACGGCATGGCTGAAAACATCATACATTAATTGATCAGTTGCCGTGAACTATTCTGAAACTCGCTAAAGCAACCAACATTTATTGGGACAATATTTTACTTGAACAAATTGTAGACTCCTAATACTGTGAAATATTTTAATCTTGAATACCTTAATTAATTATATGAAAGAGATTACATAAATAGGAAAAACTCTTAAATGAATAAACCTTCTCTCAAATATAGAAACATAATAGATTTTGTAATTTAGGTTATATATTTATAAAATCATTTGAGTAGTAATCCCCCAACCCTTTTTTGTTCATAAATACACCACTACAACTGAAACCTATATTAATACGTACATACATACATATTTCAAATAGATTATAACAATTAATTTACAATGAAGAAATTAAAGTAGTCACAGAAGTTTTTTTTATCGATTTTGATCAGTCTATTTTGCATTTCTAAGCGCCGAACAATAGAGAAGAATAGCCGTTTAGAAACAGAAATAAAAAAGTACTTACGAAAAAAAAAATTGTTATATAACTAAAGAATAAAAATGCTCTGATAAGACTTTTAAAAAAGTTACAGCCCCTTCCTTTTTAATAGATAATGTTGAAGATGTATATTCAGATTGCATCTTTTCCCTGCTGTTATTTTTTAACTTTTTTTTTCTTTAACTTAAATTTAAAATATTTTTTAATTTAAATTTTAAACGCTAAGATTAACTCCCTTATTATCCCAACATATTAGTACTAATAATGATGCCATAAACCTAACTCACATGGATTAAACTAATAAGATATCTACCTTTACTATAAATATTGGACCAGTACTCTCGGGACGATTATATTATATATTATATTATATATATAGGGCTCATACTCACCCGAACTGGGGCTTTTTTCTCTCATACGATGTCTTACATTACTGGTTGAAAAGGACCTGTTAGGGAAAATAACGCCCTCATAAAGAGTAATGTCAGAGTCACTCACACTCACTCTACTATACCACCGGTTTCGAGTGAGCCAGGTGAGTGGCCCTTATATATACTACTCACATTAGAGGTATGTAGGGGTCATGAGGGTAAGTGAGTAATTAATATATAATATTTATATATATATTATATTAATATATATATATATTATATATATCTATATATTATAAGTATATATATTATATAATATTAATAATAATATATATTAATTATATATATATATTATAATTTATAATGATACAATATAAGAGAAAATCAAGTATACTAAAAAGTAGAATTTTTAGTATGAATGATTGAAAACTACTTCTCGATTATTAAATGTAAAGTTGTATATATGTGACGCCCATTCTCTAATTATCAAGTATAAGTTATATCATAATGTAACAGTTAGGTTTTTATTGCCTTGAAAACTCTGAAAAATATATAGTCAGTTTTGCATTTGTACCTCAACATTGGGCAAAAATGGTAACCATTGAGGTTGGTATTTTCCATCACTAAGTGTAGGGAAAATCACTATACACACATCACATTACAACACACTACAACAACATCACATGACAATATTAATATATATATTATTAATATATAATATAATATATTATAATATATTATATATATATATATATAATATATAATATATATATACTTATATATTTATTGGGTATGGTTATGAGGGGTTATGATAATGAAATAGGGTAGGATTAGGTTGAAGTACTGTGTTTATGAGGATGTTAATATTACAGTTAGGGGTATATTAGGAATTAGTGCAGATAATCCGGAATCATATATATTTTGAGTATACTTAATATATATGTAATAATATTTAACAATATTAAGTGTGATATAGCTTGTGAGGAAATTGAAAATAAATGAGTAAGGTAGATTAAGGAAGGAAGTTATGGAGTATAAGAAATTAAGAGTGAGAAATATTAAGAGTAGTATACAAGTGTATATAAGCGATAATACAGTATTCATATTAAGATCAATCGCAATGATAAAATCTCAGTCGAATGTGAATAAAGTTAAACTGAACAATTATATGGAAGCAAAATTGAAGAGAAGTCAGTTGTTAGCAGTGCAAAGGAAGTATTGGAATGTGCTATAAGTAGGCAGGATAAGTAATGTTAACAGTTAGAGTATTTTAGTGTAATAAATAAGTAAACCAGTGTTAGGCTATATTATTGCACTATTAAAAACAGACGAGGGTTTGAGTTGTGCGTTTTGGAAGATATTATATTATATTGAGTAGGATAAAAAGGAATGCTAAATAAGGTGCTCATTAACGTAAGGAGGAAAAGTAAGAGTTATACAATTAGAACAATTTTGGAAGGATAAGATATTGCAATGAGTCCTTACAGGTAAATAGGAAGCTTTTTCTGGAAGGAAGGATATATATATAATATATACGTGGGAAGGTTATAAGAATGTAGTAAATTAAAGTAGTGAAACCTGGAGTATGAAATAATATATAAAGAATAAGGGCTGGGTTGCTAATTTGTGAATGAATTAGAATATGAGGATGTTGATATGGAGAGTGTGGATAGAACACCTTTGAATAATTCATGTATAATTAATTATAAATCAGTAATGAAAGAGGTGGAATTATAAGTGAATGTATGTGGGTTTGAGATGAGCATTAAGAAATGATAATATATGAGGCATTAATTTATGGAGGAATGATGGATTTAATCTAAAGCTAAAGGGGAAGTATTAAATAGGTAGATAGTGAGAAAGATGGTAAGAATTAGTAAATACTCAGGTATAGATGAATAATATACTGGTATAATAATGATCAAGAACGAGGTCAGAGATAGTTAGATTATGACTGTAGTAATTTGAAGTTGATAGTTAAATAAAGCGTTTATGGCAGGTGAGTTAGTTTCCGTAAGAAGAGATTGAGAGGAGAAGCAGTAATAGCTAATACCTTATATGCCTAGTTAGTTGAGTGTGAGTGGTGTGAGTAGTGATAGATATAGGGTGAACTGGGATAGTTGTAGAGTGTGGTATGTGTGTGGTGTGGAGAAATGACAGATTTTAATGGGAGGGAGTATTGTGTTGAAGCCGATACAAAGAATCGCAGAAATAAAGCTAAGGCCGGGGATAAATATTTTAAGTATCGGAAAGGAGATGAGGGCGCTGGTATCGGGCGTGTCCGAAGAGACTCAGGGTTAAAATGAATAGGAGTGACACGTCAACCCAGGTGCATTTCGTTTACTAGAAGTACAGTGGTAGATAAGGGAATGTGTGGGTACATAATATTTCCAATTTACACTCTGCGAGAGGACAAAAGTATTTACGGCGGTGCAAGGAATGAGAATGAAGGATAGAAATGAATGAATAATTTTGTATTAGGATTTTTTAATATGATTTATGTCAAACATATAGCGTAGATGATAGGATTAATTATAGAGTAGAAGTCTATGGGAGGTATGTTAGATTAATATATATTGAGTGTTTAGTGGTAGGCTATTATCTTGATAATGCGATAATTAAAAAGTTATAATGTAATGTTCTGTAAGGCGTGGTTATAATAAGAATAAAATGGTGTCAAAAGTGATTAGTTTTGTTTTATAATTATTTAATTAAGTATATGAAAGGAATAAATGTATCTCTCTATTATTGAGTTATTATATATATTTGATAATGGATGTAGGTGGTTGTTAGTTGGATAGATGAGGATTGTAGAATGGATGTTGGTGTGGGTGGTGTGGTGCTAGGTGAAATGTGGGTTGGTGCATGTATGTAATGTGCGGTATGGATGATACAGAAGTGAGGAGGTGAGTGGAAAATGATTACCTCGCGCTTTTCCTATTATATAAATCACTATGGTATTGATACTCGGCAATTTGTTGAAGTCTAAGGGGGAACAATTCCTTGATATAGATATTGAGTGGGGTGAGAATAGTTGTGATAAGTAGGAAGAAAGTAAAATCTGTGTTACGGTGTCTTTCGTAAAAGGAATGGTTTGAAAGTTTTAACATTAGAAAGAGTCAAGGGTTATGGTGTTGAGTGGAGATATCCTCGTGTGAAGTTATGTCTAGAACTATGGAGCCAGCTGGAGCACACGTTGTCCCTGAGTTTAAATATTTAGGATAATATGTTGGAGAAAAAGGATACGGATGATGCACGAGGTCGTAGGAAAGTTTGTGAACTGGTAGAAGGGGCCTGGTGCAATTAAATCGTTCGTGGATGTGATAGGGACTAAGTCTAGAGTGCGCTAGGGTCCTTCATGACGGGTATGTTGTTACCTTTTTAATGTATAGTAATGAGACTATGGTCTGTACTATGGTCTGGAATAAGTTCAACGTGTTCAGATGGCCAACCTTCAGGGGTTTTTAGGTGTGAAACAGAATTGATCAAAGAGAGGAATGAAACTATTAGAGAGAGATTGGTGGTGAGAAAGGGTAAATAAGAAAATATATGAAAGATGTTGAGGATGGTTTGGTCAGGTGGAAAGGATGGATAATGTTCTGTTGGTTAAGCGGATGTATAGTGGCGATTGTGTTGGGAATCGACCGGCTGGGAGACCGAAGACAAAATGGAATGATGCAGTGAATGAATGCCTGAAGGAGAATAATGTGAGTTTGGTAGAGGCGAGAAGACAGGGTGCATGATAGAAATGAATGGCGGGGTGTTGTGAGGTGGGCTGGTTGTGGCCACCTGGGTCAAGGGATGAACCTGCACCTGAACGATTTACCATAGTATTGTCAGGATCCGTCGCGTCCCATGAAGCTCTAGGGTGTATTTTCTGACGGCGACGTGGTCCGCTAATTGATATGAGAGGGCGAAGGCGGGCTCTCTTCCGACTGTGTCAAAGTTCTTCTATTACTTTTTTTCCCGATGCAATAACGCACCTTACCCTCATTCTTGGGGAGAGAGGAGGATAATAAGAATAATAATAAAATAAATAATATATAAATATAATATAAATATATATATAATATATATATATATATATAATATATATATAATATATATATATATATATATATATATTATATATTTATACTATATATATATACTTAATTATATAATATATAGTAGATATATATATATTTATAATAAGTAATTGATTTTAACTCCCTTAGCTTCATTAATTTTATCTCAAATGGAATTTGAATAAAGAGAGTATTAAACACTTAATGATGAACAGAATCAAACATAAAACATGGATCAACCTTTTGAAAAATATTCACCCTGAAGGTTCAAAAGGTTAGTAGTTTTCTGTTTATTTGTATTATCATTAATGCCTGCATGTGTTATTACGTATTTCAAATTAGTAATTAATCATTAAGTATGAAGTAATGGTCATATTTACATGTGTAAATAATTTTATCATAGTATTTTTGAATGGGTTTTTCACTCCACCATTATTTTTATTTTATAGCTATGAAATCAAATATATGTACGCAAATGTTTTCATTTCAAATATAAGTTATAAGAAAAGGTTCAAGTCGTTTTTAGTGGCATAATTTTAGGAATGGGTGTAAGTCTCCTTCAGTGGCACTCGGTTTTTAGTAGGAATAGACATCCCATTTTTTTTATTCAGAGATGAGGTTGTAGTTGGAATCTTTTATCAAACAATTTTTTTAAATTATAGTGGAAATTGGGCTCGTATAATAAAATGGGGATTTAACAGTTTTGATTTCTTTAATCGTGACTGACATCTCGTGCTAATATTTACATAATGAATTGATAATATCTGGCATTTAAGTTAAAGGAATATTTTGAATAAAGTAGAAATTTATTTATATAAAAAGGGGAAATTGTAAGAAGTTAATGTAGTTATAAAGTTGGATTTGATAATTGTAATGGTAATTTTTCCAGTACGTATTTAGGCAGTGTTATTGCTTATGTTATTTCGAGGATTGATATTTTTGTTTAAATAGCCAAAGTTTTTTAAACCAAATTTGTAAAATCCAGCTATATTTTTTTCTTTCAAAATTTCCCTTTATAGGAGAAGATGCTGTTCTTCTGTATTTATTACCCCTGCTGCTAAAACCCAAAAAAGTCGCACTTCCATCCAAAAAGAATACAAATTGGAAACCTTCGAAAGGTGACATGCAAGAGGCTTTCATGATTCATGCTCTGGTAATTTTATTATTTAGTTTTATATTATACTTTTTACTAAATTAAAAATATATTCCCTTTTTACTTTTATTACTCACAATATCCCTTAAAAAGTTAAAATGTTAATTTTATGATTTATTCCATTTTAATAATGCATTTCTTTTTCAGAATGCTGAGGATATTAGTATTATGATTTATTCCATTCTAATATTAATGCATTTCTTTTTCAGATTGCAGATGATATTCCTAACATCATTTCTCGAAGACAGGAAAAGCTTGGGGAGATGTCATTACACATGCAGCCATTTGTAATTATTGAGGGAGAAGATCTTCTGAATGCAGTGCATTACTACGTGGTTATGAATAAAGTGCTATACAGATTTGATTCACCCTTAAATGCAATTGAAAACTGCTTTAAAGCTTTTCATGTTTTCCACCTTCAATACCCTATGGAATCTGAAAGTGTTTGGTTATTTATACAGAAGTTCTTTTTTGAAATTACAACTGAGTGGGATAAGACAGTTTCTGATGTGTGCGAATTAATTTCAGATATAACATCATATAATACTGACGAAATTTCGGATTAAAATTTTGATAACCTTAAAATTTATAGTTAGAAAATGGAAATTGCTAAATTTAGTTTTGTTTGCTTTTATTGTAAGAGAAAAGTACCTAGTGATTCTAGTTTGATATTACATTTGCAAGTTTTTCACCCAGAGCAGTATTCTCAAAGTAAATTTATATGTGGGCAAGGTAATTGCCAAAAGCAATTTTGTTTAAAATGGCCCTTTAAAAGACATTTGAAAAAACATCTTTCCAATTTAAAAGTTATAAACTCTAATCAAAATTACAAAAAAACAAAACAAAATTCACAAAATGATTTTATTAGTTCTAATAATGATAATCTTTTAGAGTCTTCAAGCGGTGCTTCCAGTAACATTATTCAATCTACTTTAATACGTCAAAATATTAATCTATCTAATGATAAATTTTCTCATCCTTTAGAAATGAAAGACGAATGTCAAGTCTCTTTTTTAGAATATGATGTTTCAGCCCTACAAAGTAAATTCGAGGAAGAAATTCTGCAATTTGTCTCTCAAAAATTTCATAATGATTTTGCATCAAGAAAGAAAATTAGAGAGGAAATATTCCAAGCTGAGAATTTAATTTTTAATTCATCATTCTTGCCCTTGCTTAAACACAAAATTCTTTCTACTTTTCGTGATATGGACTCGCATGCTCTAGAACAGGTTTTTAATAGCGTTCAAAATCCATTTTCAGTATTTCGTACTGAATTTTTAACTTTAAAGTATCTACGTAAAAAAGAGGTGTATGTTGATCCTCAGCTTATAACGATAGGATATAAAACCAAACTGAAGAAATATAAACTTAAAACAGTCATAGAAAAAGTTCCCATTCGTATTTGTTATATTCCTATTATCGATACCTTAAAATGTTTGTTCTCGATGGACAACGTTTATGATATTGCATGTAAATACATGGATTCTTGTTCAGAGTCTGTACTTTTAAATGATATTAGTAATGGGAATATGGCCACTAGTAAATTAAATTACCCAGGAAGAAGAATTTTTCCACTCCTTCTTTACTATGATGATTTTGAATGTGGCAATCCATTGGGTTCACATGCTGGTAAGAACAAAATAGGAGCATTTTACTTTTCTGTTCGATGTTTTCCTAAAGAGTTTCAATCGCGATTAGAAAATATTTTTTTATTAATGTTATCTTATTCATCAGATATGCGAATGTTTGATAACGAAATTATTTTCAACAAGATGATAAAAGATTTAAATTATTTGCAAGCAGAAGGTATTGAAGTGAAAATCGGTAATGGAAACTTTAAAATTTATTTTCAACTGATATCACTTATTGGTGATAATTTAGCTATGAATACAATTGGAGGGTTTGTTCAAAGTTTTAATGCGAATTATTACTGTAGGCATTGTAAAGCGAGTAAGGAAATCTTGCAAAGACAAATGACGGAAGACATTTTATTACTGAGGAGGAAAGATGAATATGAAAGAGAGGTATTATTAAATACGCCTTCAGAAACTGGTATAAGATCTGAATGCATTTTTAATAAAGTTTCAAATTTTCATATATTGGACAATGTTATTGGTGATTTAATGCACGATATAACTGAGGGTGTTTGTAATTTTGATTTGAGTAAAATCATACTTTTTTATGTAAATGTAAATATTTTTTCACTTGAAACTTTAAATAATAGGATTCGTTTTTACAGTTACGGAGAAAATGAAGCTGCAGTACCTTGCATAAAACACGAAAATTTAGTCAAAGATTCATTAGGTTTTTCTGCATCGGAAATGATTTCCTTTGTAAATATATTTCCTTACCTTATAGGAAGTTATATACCATGCAGTGACAAACATTGGCAATTGTATTTGATACTTAGACAAATTTTAGATATTTTATTTTCAAGCACACTTCAAAAGGGAATTCATGTTTTACTGTCTACTCTTATTTCAGAACATCATGAAATGTATTTAAATTTATTTTCAGATTCTAATTTAAAGCCTAAACATCATTTTATGGTGCACTATCCGCGGATGGTTTGTGAATATGGTCCTCTTATTAATTTATGGTGTATGAGATTTGAAGCGAAACATAGAGAGTTGAAATTAATTAGTAATACTAGTCAGTGTAGAAGAAATCTACTTAAAACAATTGCTACTAAATATCAATTAAAATTTTCTTATCGTTTAATTTCCAACAGATGTTTGGATGATACTCTTGTCTGTGGAGAAAAAATAAATGTAATGGATTTTCCTGAAATAGTACGTCTTAATGCAAGTTTATCAACTTATGGGGAAAGGTTTAATGCTTATCGTCGTGTTATTTTTAATGGCCGTACCTATAAATCAAAATATTTTTTGTTTAATGCACTTAAAGATGATATGCCAATATTTTTTGAAATAATTTACATTTTTGTTTATGATCCTCCCCGTTTAATATTTTGTGGTAAGCCATACAGAACGCTTGAATTTAACACTCATTTTCATGCTTATGAAATTGAGAAACCCGAAAATAAAAGTCTATCACTATCATGTCTTTCCGAGTGTGTCGATTATAACTCCTATAAGTTGAATTTTATTGGTGGTAAAAAATTTTTAAGTGGAATCTTTAATATATGATAAATACTTTATTATTATGATTATTATTATTCTTTATGATTATTATTCTTTATGATTATTATTATTATTATGATTATTATTATTATTATTATTATATTCAGTTAAAAAATGTTCTGTAGTCTTTATTTTCGTTTCTATTATATAAATCATTTGCACCTGTTTTTTTTTCATCCTCTGTTGCCAATTATGTTAACACTTGAGCATTGAAGTACTTTCTTTGCTCTAATTATAATTTGTAAGCAATGTATATTTTGTTACATAAAATTTATTTCAAATATCTGAAAAGGTAAATGTAAAATTAACTTAACTCTGATTTACTTAATTGTGATAATTAGTAATTTAAAATCTGTAATTTCAATTACGATTATTCCTTACAAAAAAAATATAAAAAATTGCACAAGCATTGTATTTTATTTATGAAGATCATATTTTCTTTATCAGTTGTTAATATTTGGTTTTGAAAACTGATTAGTTAACGATAATTACAATTTGTAAGTTTAATGGAAAATTCACAGGCTAAAACTTTTTAATTTAATCGGAATAGTTAACGGTACAAATAACTTTAATATGAAACACATTTTTTTTGTGATATTAACCTACTGAAGAGCTCATTTTTATATAGAATTTTATTATAAAGAAAAGCTCAGGTGTTCAGTATCGATTGATCTGAGATTTTCTTTGTGATAAAATTAATTGTAAAAATTTAATCACTATTTAAAATGTAAATATAAAGGAAAATAGATTTGGTGATTCAGCAGATTATAGTTATTTGTACCGTTAATTTTTCCTATTAATTTAACTTTTGGCAAGTGAATTCTCCATTATACCTACAGAGTTTAATTTTCCTAACTAAATCAGTATTTCGCTTTGACCAAATATTTACAGTGGATAAATAAAATATGATGATCATAAATAAATCAAATCAACAAAGTTTACTGTAGAGTACAGTAATATATTTGTTGCAACTAATATAAGAATGCTATAGTTACAAATCTTTTGTTCTAGTAGCCAAATTCTAGCTCAAATGGAAATAAATATGTAGTAAATCCAACGAAAATATTGCTGTTGTAACTAAACATTATTTAGTAAATCTAACCATATTTGTTGCTAAGGTAACCAATATTCCCACTTAGATTCCTAATAAATGTTTTGGTTAACCGAATCAAAATCTTTTGTCCTAGTGACCAAATTCTAGCACAAACAAATAAATATTTAGTAAATCTAACGAAACTTTTGCAGTTATAACTAAACTTTATGTAACTAAAAATAATTAATTAGTAAATCTAACCAAAATTCAGTTGCAATTGCCAAATTCCAAATTCCCACTTTGATTCCTAATAAATGTTTTGGTTAACCGAATCACAATCCTTTGTCCTAGTGACCAAATTCTAGCACAAACAAATAAATATTTAGTAAATCCAACGAAACTTTTGCAGTTATAACTATACATTATGTAACTAAAAATAATTATTTAGTAAATCTAACCAAAATTCAGTTGCAATTGCCAAATTCCAAATTCCCACTTTGATTGCTAATAAATGTTTTGGTTAACCGAACAAAATATTTGATCATGATAAATAAATCAAACAGGTTATTACAAATAAATTTTGATTGTGAGAATCAATAGTGTTGTTGATGCAACTAAAGTTTTGTGGTCCTTGTAACTAAT
>JABUQX010063217.1:0-37246 GCA_015478945.1 Trachelipus rathkii
AAGAGAGAACTCAGTACGGGAGAAAAGGGAAGCGGGCCTTATGTGACAGCTGTAGAACAACTTTCGTCCTCAGTAAGAATGATAGGGAAATAAAACTATAGGAGGGGGAGGTGGGATAAAGGATTGTACATTAGAAGGGGGATAAGATCACTGGATGAGGGGAGGGGAGATAGACGAAAATGTCCTTGAAGAAAAATTATGCGAATGCGCAAATACCCATCTCATGTAAGGAGGGCTCGCGGCTCAAGGGACATAGATACATAGCATCTTTTTGAGAAAGCAAAGGGGAAGAAATCAATAAATATGAACGCGGGCATTTCCGGAGAGAAGCAACTTGGGTTCCAACATTTTTGCCAAGTCAGCGCAGAGTCGATTTAGTGACTTAAGGTTATTGAACCAAGATCCACTCTACAATTTACTACGCTAATGATTGAAGATATCTCGCAATGGCAACATTGAATTAAACATTCAGGCTAGACGTTCGGTTAAGCTACATAACGTGCCAATCAGTTCAGAAACAAAGAAAGATTTCACATTACTTGTCCTTCTTGGTAACTACACGTTTTCACAACTATTTAATACAGAGGACTATAAGTTCTCAGTTGCCTTTCCAGTCGTTCATCAATCTTGCTTGGAGATTAAGAATTTTTCGTTTATTTAGATGACATTTTAATTGCAGTTCGACTCTTGAAGAACACTGTTGCAAGTTGATGAAGTTTTAAGAGATAAGGTATAAGAAAATTTAAGAATCCAAAAAAAAGATGTACTTGCGGCAGATGAAACAGATTCTCTTAGGTTTAACATTAGACGAGAAGGCGTAGCTAGCAAGGGAAAGATCAAGCAGTGGGTGAGCGCAAAACTACAAATCAAACAACTAGGCTTTCTCGGTCTATATAACTCCTCTGCCGAATAAACCATAGTCAGCGGGCCCAATTGTACACACCTAACCAAAAATTTGAATGGGAAAACCCGCTCCATAAAAGGACATTCTGGGGATGAACGCAACCGGCTTCAAGAACAAAGCGGGCAATGAGTATGCCACCCGTGTGCATTTCACTGATGAAAAAACTAGTACACTATTAACACAAGGGTGATAGTTCACAATAGCTACGCGCACTATGGCCAGAAGAAAATAATCAGACGAAAGATTTCCTCTCACATGCATATTGACTGGAGCGTAAGGTGGCAAATGCACATTTAATTAAGATATACAATTCAAACTCAAATAGCCCTACAAAAAATATCTTATTATTAAATAGAAAGTCTATTTTTACCAACACAGTTGGGCATCACGCTTATACGAAAAAAGAGCTGGAAAAAGATAAATTTCGGAAAAAATTATTAAACACATTGCACATATTTTGACATTGGAGGTTAATTGGATCCTTAAGGGCAAAAATAAATGGCGGATAATCTTGACAGCATTGCTAACGAAAGAGATAAGATCAAGAGCTAGGGATTGCAATGCAACTAGCTTGATGAATATGGGATTGGGCGTGAAAAACAAATACCAGGAGACAGAGTTACAACGGAGGACGTTTTATTGGATGGAATCTCTGAAATTCCGTAAGTGGAAGGATTGAGCCTTTAAATCGTACTTAAAGAACAAAACTTACTGAGTATATAATAAATAGATAAAATATAATAATAATAAGAATAATGAATATAAATAATAATAAGAATAAAAAATAATAACAAAAGGCGATAATAATAATGAAAAAATAATAATATGAAAAATAAAAAAGAATATAATAATAAAAAATAAAAAAATAAATAATAATAAACAGAAATAAAAATGAATAATAAGAGTATAGAATAATAATAATAATAATAATAATAATAAAATAAATAATAATAATAATGAATAATAAAATATAAAAAATAATGATAATATATAATAATAATAAAACGTAGTATTTAATATATTAGTAGTATAGTAGTAGTAGTATAGTAAAAAGCAACATGAGAATAGAAGCGAAGCTGTGAGTAAGACTTTGAGGATTTGTGATAAACTGCTAAGGACTTACAGAAACAAAGTAAAATGGAACATGATGAAACAAATTAGGATGGTGTAGATTTCAAAGAAATGCATAAACAGAGACTGAGTTTTAAGGACCGAATAAGGGCTGAAAACTAGTGGACTTGAAGCCGCTACAAGAGAATTTCATCATCTGGCAGAAGTCTTGGCGGTTGATATCTCACGGGCATCAGTAGAATAATTTACCTAAAATCTGTGGTGAATCATAGAGAAATACATAATACAAATCACTTGGGAATTAAACGAACTTTGATTATCGAAAGCGGATCTTTTGCTTCAGATTATGCATAGAGAGTAAAAGAAATTATACAGAGTGTCGAGTCGTCAAAAAAATAAAGACCTTAGAAGGATTCTTCCAGAATCGGCAGATTAAGAAGTCCTCGGCAGAAATTTGACACGCCAGCATTGGAATATGTCAGTATTCCGTATAGATGCGTCAATTATCCTGCTGTTTTTATGATAGAATTAGTAAGATCCTTCGCCACCCTCTAGGGCAGGCACAGTCGGACTCGGTGTTGAATGTGTTATGGAGCGAAATTTTTCCGTTGTGGGCTCAAAAAAGACCATAAGATGAGCGAAGCCAATCACTGCCAATACTTATCTTAATGACGTATGTTAACCTACTCGCAAAGAATAAAGATTTTACTACGCTATCTCACCTAACGTGAAGGCTTAGTGAAAATTTGAACCAACTCTCAATAGTGACGCTAAGTTATATTAATGATGGCGAAAATGAGGTTAAAGGCCTGAAAATTTCGCCTTGGCCCAGTGTACTGTTAGAAATTAGTCCTCTAAATGACAGCGGGTTACTTCCCAGTGTGCTTTTAGTTCGGCCAGAACACAGTGCCAAGAGCTGTTACATGAAGGAGGCACTTTCAATTTTGGGGGGCCAATCGGTCGGGTTTCCCCCCCCACTCCAGTCCAAAGTGCTAATTGAAGAAATTATGCCTTAAGCTAGGCTATTGGTCACCTAACTTTTCATATAAAAATAAAACAGTATTTATCCGAAAGATCTCCACAAGGCCCGAGCCGTTGGTGAGAAACAACAGTACATTGATGAGGCAAAACTGTCCAAGAGAATACTCTAGGACTTTCAAGGGTGCCGACGAAAAAAAGAATATACGTTAATTTAAGCATGAAAGAGCGTGGAAAATTAAGGAAATAAGAAATTTTCATAACATAACCGATAGGAACGAGAAAGAAGAAAAATAAGTTAAATAAAAAAAAAAAAAAAAGGAAGAGAAAAAATATAAAGGGCGGGGAGGGGGGGGGTAATTATTTGCATGGCAATTCTAAAGAATTAGTAACAAGGCTAATTGATACCTCTCCAAAAAAAAAAAAAAAAAAAAAAAAAAATCGGTTTCTTCCTCTATCAATCTATAGACGAAACGAGCTGCAAACACTAATAGTATTATAAACCGCATTTCTTACAAAATCACAGGAAGGGTTGATAAGAATAGTTAAATATCAAAAACCCCCGAGGTGGGGATAAGAGGTCTTTATTATTTAATAACGAGTATTCGTAAGAAAAAGATTGTGTTGTCGTCGTATAATGCAAATTATACTCAAAAAAAAAAAAAAAAAAAAAAAAAAAAAAAAAAAAAAAAAAAAACTGTGAGGATACGGGATTCGAACACACGAATGTACACTTCAGTACCTGTAGCAAATTACTATTAATTTTTATTATTATTATGAAAAATATTTAACAACCTTTTGTATGGCACATGGTGAAGTGAGTCACTGGGGGTGTGACGCTCATGGAGATGCCTGGCATCCGTAAGAAAATAACAGTAAGGCCTGATGTTACAGAAGAGAGTTCTGCATTTAAGCTCGCTCGTGAAACCGAGAATGTTTGATATAAAAATATGTTTTAGCCTTCACTAATCTTATTAATGACTGTGAATTGATCTGTTGTGTTAACCAATGAATTGATTGCATTTAAATTGTTCTTAGCATTGGACTCATTATTTACCTACGATTCTTAACATTAGAAATAAAATTAAGAAGTAATTTCTCCTTTCATATCATGTGTCAACTTTCCAAAGGGTATATATATATTATTAATATATATAAAACTATATAATTAAATATATAATAAATAAGTAGATTAATATATATAAATAAATAATAATATAAAATAATAATATATATGTTATATAGGTATATAGTATATATATAAATAAATAATAATTATATAATATATATATATAGTATAATATAAATAATATATATATGTATAATATAAAATATATATATATAAGCATTATGAGAACTCGGAGCCAGAGAAAGTTGTCTTTTCTAAACTCAAACCTTTGAATAGAATTTTCACACTCTGATATCGATTTTCTTGGACGGCAGACCTTCCCTCTGATGAAAAAACACTTCCTACAACTTACCTACCTCTGTAGACAGTATCTATAATTCTAAAGATATTTCGAAACAAATGGGAGAAAGTTGCCTTTTACTATATTTGTTGAACAGTGCAATAAACTAAGTGATAAGAAATTGACGCGTAAATGAAAAATATCGATAAAAAAATGAGTATATATATAAAAAATGATATAATAAAATATATAATAGATATAATACTAAATATAATATTATAAATATACTATAATATATATATAAATATATAAATATATATATATTGTCCTTTGAGTTGCAGTAGATATTTTTTTAAAAATGTTTTTATACTCATATATATATTTTATTTATTAATTCGTATTATTTTTATATATTTCATTAAATAGTTGTTAACATATTATTTTATAAAGTAATTGCAAACTGCTTTAATTTCTGTCGTAGTTTCAAGAAGCGGACGCACGTTTATAATCGATGAAAAGGCATAATCAATAGTATACTCTACACTTTTGGTTAAAATTAAATAATCTATTATATTACTAATATAACTTTTTTTATTCAAATGATCATCTGACCAAAAATTAAAGAATTCTATCGTAACTTTATGAAATTTAAAGATCGATCGTTCTATAATATAACTCGGGGCTAACCCGAGCAGCGAGTGTAGATCGCCTCTGATATATATATATACATATATATATAATATGATATATAAAATAGTAAAATATATATTATATAATATATAATATAATTATATAATATATTATATATATAATATATATATATATATAGATTTACAAAAAACAATTCAATTCTGTCCACTATTCAAAAACTCACAAACCCCACTAAAAAGCAAATAATTAGAATATAAAAGGTGAAACAACCAGACCCCCTCCCCTCCCCCTCCATTCTCTCCTTAGAAAAACAAAATTAAAAAACTTGGAACTTACAAGCTATATACCCACACGATGATATTAAAAAATCCCCCAAATACTAGAAACGAATGCTTCACAGGCCCCACACAAATATTTATTTTGCGTGGTCAAAACAAACGCTCTAATCACTTAAATGAATGTGCACATATAAGAACACTAATATAACCAAACAAACACCTAATAACCCCAGCCCGTTTGGGTCAATACAAGTACTTGTACAAATACATTTTTGCAGGATTGACTGTACTTGCAGTTTTTTAAAACCAGTGTACTGTACTACAGACTAGTACTTCACTTCTACAATATCACAATATTTGAAATCTTAACTCACTTTAGAATTTTCCCTCTTATCCCCCCTACGAACTCACAACATAGTTTTCTAAAAGAGAACTACCCTCCTAACTGATCTAACCCAACAAATTCTCACGGTTTATAAACACCAAACTCCCCCCCCCCTACCCCCAACGTACTATCCTTCTCTCCTAGTAGCAATAGGCATTTGATACAGTCCCCCTTCACCTATTAATAACTAAGTACAAACATAACCATCAAAGACAAAAAAAAAAAAAAAACAGATCAAATTTCCAATCTGTGCGAACGTTATGAGTTACCAAGGACATACACTCTATGTTCATACAATATTAATGAGTCCCTAGGACACATTCCTTTCAACGCCAATCTATTAATGCATATTTCCTCACCACTTAATCCCTTCCACATAAAATAATATTATTCTCTGATGCTAGCAACACAGCTCAAATCCCATAAATAAACAACAAAACTATCTTTAACTTACAAACTAACTGGAACAATATCTCTAACAACGACGAAAATGAACTAATACATCACCTAGTCAAAAGTCCATCTATTACATTACTTCACCTCAACAGAAGAGATCTAACATCACACTAGCAATATTCCATCAAACAATAGCTCCCCTCTCAAACAAATAACCACCATCCTAGGTTTCCATCTTTTCACACACTGGAACATCACGCCCCCCCCACCACCCCATCAACAAACTATCACTCAAGACTACACATACATTAAATGAACTAAAAACTACTAACGTGGAACAAACTGCTAACACAAAAAATTCCATCGTAAGGCAGACAATAACATCGCCTTCTAATTATGCATCACTGCTCTGGCTCCACATAATCCACAAATCCATATCAGAAATAAAACCGTTACAAATAAAAGCTCCCAGGAATAACATGCTCTTTCCTCCAACCTCATCCCTTAAATTTGTCTACTAATTGAACACAAAAATCCTCCTCTTAAAGCCCATCTTGACATTGAAGGAAATTTAGAGTAATCACGCTCAATAAATAACCCTGCATCAACCATACACAATCCACGCACCAAAAGGGAAAAAAAAACTCATCTGTTTATGCTGGTAATGTGTATCGGGAATACACCCCCCCCATCAGATAATCCCATTATTAGACAAATTCACAGAAAATTTGCTCTTAAGAACGATCTCCGCATATCCAATAACACCACTATCTCCCAAAATATCCCCACGGAACCAACACTAATGGACGTCAAACCGCGAACTGCTGTCCCGTCTCGCTCCGGGCACCCACCCGGGCCTCCTTCAAAATATAAATTTAAGTAATTAATAAAACACCCTTCCCCTACTGTCAAAGATCTCGGACTAGCGACAACACAGGACATCTTTTGCTAGAACTGTCGTGACTGAAAGGACATTCAGGCACACTTCGCAAGGCTTTTATAACAGTATCTCTAATCCGCCCTACTGTGTGGCACAATAATCTGAGTGTAGCCCGTTCTGTAGAGGGATGGGGGTGACAAAGTACATGATATAATATATATATATATATAATATATATATTATAATTATATATATATATATATATATAATACTAAATATAATAATATATAATAATATATTATATAATAATAAAATAATAAACTAATTTAGATCTGCAGCTTATATATAATATATATAATATATTATAATATATAAAAATATATATATATAATATATAATATATATATATATAATAAATATAATAATAATATATATAAAATATATATAATATATTAATAATATATATATTATTTTCCATTTATAGTTAATATTTATATTATTATAAGAGTAATTTCTTAATAATAATATAATAAGTCGGCTAACTTTTTAATATTAATTTTGCAATAATAAATAACTGATTTATGGTGCAGACATATCGAGTTTGATACTATCGAGTTGATAATATGATTCTTAAAAATAAAAAGATTAAAGGAGGAGAGAGAAGAGAGAGGAGAAGTAGAGAGAGAGAGAGAGAGAAGAGAGAAGAGAAGAGAGAAGAGAAAGGAAGAGGACGTAGAGAGAGAGAGAGAGAAGAGAGAGAGAGAGAGCAGAGAGAGAGAGACAGAGAGAGAGAGTAGGGAGAGAAGCAGAAGTTGTTTTTGTTAAATTTTTACAACTTTGTTTAAATTTTTTTCCCCTACTCAACATGTTTATTTTTCAACTGATACATTTTAACAATTAACTTAACAGTACATAATACGAAAAAACTTGGTCTCAATACTGTAGTAATAAAATAAATAATAATATAATAATAATAAAATAAAATTAATAATAAAATAATAATAATAATAATAAAATAATAATAAAATAAAATTTAAAAACCATAGTAATTATGAAAATAAAAATTTGGTAAAAAATAAAAGCTTATTTTTGCAAATATAGGTTTTGCAAATGAGTCTCTCCTTTCCACAAATTTCTGTTAGCTCTAATTTATTTTCTTATACAAGAACTAAAACATTTATATCAATCGCACTGTATTATTATTATATAAACAATATTACGTAACGTATATTAATATGCCCTTAGAATTTAAAATAGAGACTTATTGTGAAGTAGAATATCATAATAATGAATTGCACGATGGAAAAGTTATGAACTTCCATATCATATAAAAAACAGGATTATGAAGATAGCAAATTATGCACACGAACTTTTGCTGGACTCCAGTCTCGTACCCCGACCGTAATCGTGGTAAACATAAAAAAGTTATTAACAACAGAACCTATAATAATATCTGGCAATTTAACAATTAAGCAGTTTTTTAGGCTTGTTTGTTGCTGCTAATCCGCGTTGTTAGTTTTTTTTTTTTTTTGGGGGGAATATCTATAGTGCCATAAAATCGCCCGAAGTGAATTGCAATTTTATTCAGGGGTTTCCGGCTCAAATATTCTACGTTTCTTACTTACAGACTCTTAAACATCTTCCACGCTACGTATCAGATAAGTTAAAAAGTTGTATAATTTTAATAAGGATCCACTCTTAAATAATATAAATAAGTAAATAATAGATAACAGAAATAGATCTACAATACAAAACACTAGGAATAAATAATTTTCCAATATAAGATGTCAAATTTTCACGAAAAACTATTTTGGGTAAATAAAAAAAAAATAGCTCTCTAAAAATGTCAACTCGAGTTTTTGCGGGGGGTGGTGTGGTTTTTGCGTAGCACCGGTGCGGGCTGTGAGACCGTCATCTTTGTGCGCTAGGGGAAGTGCATGGTGGTCGTTTGAGTGCGGTTGTGAGTATGTGGTGGTTAGTTCTTGGGGTATTGTGTTTTGTGTTTGTAGTGGTGATGGTATTTGTGTATTGTGGGTGACGTAATTAGGGTTTTTGTGGGGGGCGTATTGCGACCTGAGATTGCTATTGTTGTGTGTTGTTTTGTCTGTGAGGTTTCTATTGCGAGTGTTTTGTGGTTGTGTGTTCTTCAGTCTCTTCCATCAGGTGGTCGTTTATGTTTTTGGAGGATTTCTGCTGGTTATGATATTATAGTGTTGCTTGATACGGATTATCATGGTTTATTTTTTTTTGTTAACTATGTAATTGTTACGATTGGTTTTGGTGGCTAGGAATAGGTGCTTATGATGGGCGGTTGCCGATTTTATTGTGGTTGTCGTTACTGGTAGGGTCGCTGGATTGCTGTGAGTAGGGTTTGCTTATGTGGTTGTGGGTTTGGGGTATTCAATAACCTCACATAGCCCCGTATTCATAACCTGGGACGTAGCTATGTGCTGTGCACACATCGTGGTATAAATGATTATATGGGTTTGGTGGGGGTGTTTTGGGGCAAATTTGGGTTATTATGGTTTAGGTTAGGTTTGTGTGGTTAAGTTTGTTTATTTGCTGCGTGGGGGGTTTTTTTCTGGTTTGTGCTAACGTACTATACGAGATCTACGAGATATCTTGTGGGCCACGATGGCGTATATAGGGTTTGGGTGGGGGGGTGCTAGTTACGTTGTGCTGTTCGGGGTCGCGTTGCTAGAATTTGCTTTCGTGTGATGTAGGAGTTGGTGATAAAATTGATACCTAATGATGGTGATATTTGTTTCGATGAAAACTTGAATAAAAGATTACATAATTCGAATGAGATTGAAGGTAGTAATTTACTAGATTACATGTATAAAACTTTTATTTTGTTTCTAAGGTTTAATAGCTTCTTTCTGTAGCAGTACCGGCTAGGGTATTGGTGTTGATGGGTAAGAACAATTTTGCGTGTGGCTCTTTAGTTGGGCTAGGTTATGACTCTGGTTGAAACGCGGATTTGTAGGGGTCAAGGACAATATGGTTTAAGGTTTTCGATTTTGGGATAAAAACTGTTCGTAGTAAGGTATATTTTCTGTGGCGAAGTCTAAGGTACGAGATGTATAGATACCATTGTCCAAAAGCGAGTGAGTGGTGTTTGTTTTAGAAAAAGAGTGTTGTACCGGGAATTTATATAAATGTGGTGTTTTATTTATACTGGGAGTAATTGATTATTTAGTTAGTATACGGTAGATTATTTGAATGATAGGGTAGATTATATGATAAGGATTGCTTTATTATTATATATATGATATGGTAAGCGGGTTATATATTATTTATCGTATGTTATGGTAGTGTGTTAGGTTATTTATAGTATTTTATAATTCCGAACTCAATGTCTGTGTGCACGCGGCCCCCCCTTAAACTGAAACCTGCTATACTCGCCCATCGCGGCGAATGGATGGCTAGCTACCGGGGAGTATAATTTGATAACTGGCTTTGGTTTAGCTCGGGTACTAATGTCCGATTAAACTTTACATATATGTGTTGGTTCAATTTTTATTTTGTTGAGGGTAACTTCTTAAGTTTAATTACAAATTACATACATTACCTCTGCGATATAAGAATATGGTAATCCACAATTTCGAGAGACTTATAGGTTAACACATCTTCCTTATCTGCTAACGGATTGGATGGATAATTCATGGGCCACTCAATACATGTTGTCATGGCTGACGCCTATCTCAACTTTGATGTAAGTCGTTAGTGCAAGTGCTCATACTCTACATTCTGTTGTATTGTGAAGAAACATCGAACTTGTTGGATTTTAAAAAGTAAAATGATATAATCTGAAAGAAAATTCCTTTTTAAAGTTTGAGGACATACAAAGCTTTCTGATCCACGATTTTCATTGATAAATAGTATTATTAAATATGATATTATATCATATAATTATGTGTATATTATATGTATATTTTTAATCAGTATAATAGTTTATATTATATTAATATATAGATTATATATATAATAATAATTGTTGTTTTTTACTAGTGATCTGACCTCCAAACACATGCATCAAAAAAAGAGCAATTTCAACTACCAACAAATTATTTAATTAAGCAAGCCTGTTCGACAAAACAATTCTGGAACACATTCCATTAACTGTTTGGGGGGTTTATATTTCCTACTGCCTGTCTAGCCACTTAATCGAATTTTTGCCGTTTCTTAGGCAAACAGAATTCTTTAGCTTGGACGAGTTAAAAAGTTAAATAGAAGTAGTAAAAAATGCTTTGCAAGCGTGTATATATATTATAGTTTGTGGTATATATTAGTAATTAGTTATAATATATATATAGTTATATGATATGTATTTATATGATATATATAAAATATAATATTTATAATATATGTATAATTATAGAATAGATTATAAGTTCTAGCTCACTACATTTTCCATCCCAGTAGACTTCGTCCCCATGTAGGTGGGATGGTCGGACAGCTAACTGTCTTCCGTTGGTTCTCGTATAAACTCTTGGTCCTATATATGTAATATGTCAATTTCGATCTTTTTTGTAGTTTTGTATAATAAGTTGTTAATTAAGAATAGATATAATATAAGGTATATATGTGTAGTTATATATATATATTATTAATTATATAAGTATGATATATATAGGGCGCAATGTTCAGATGCAGGGGTTTTGTGCTTCCTTTTTATTATTTATGTCTCAGTTTATGAACTCTGTATCTCCCTATTTGGCTCTAATCAACAAATCGTTCTCTCTTTCATAGCTTTCTCCAATCGTATTTCAAGGGTGCGAAAATATTCGTTCCGATGTTTGTCCAGTGTGGGAAGTTTATTTCATATGTTGTTGAAGAATATCTCAGTAGAAGGAAGTGGTCTGTGATCCTGAATTCGTCGCTCTCTATGAAGACTGTGCGAAGAAAGCCATTCTTATAGCGAGAAGAATGGTATATAGCAGTTGTAAATGGCGGTTTTTTTATGTATTATCAAATGATAATATTAGATATGTATGGTGTATTATATATATATAATTGTATATAGAGTATGGTGGTTATAATAATAGGAGGTGTATACATTGTTGTATAATACCGGTGTAAGGAGGGGTTATATAAGGTTATAGATTAATATATATTGATAGTATAGGGTATTGTGTATAGCGAGCTAGTAGTTTAAGTGTTTATATATATTATAGTTGAGTGTACTTAATGTAGTGTCCTTTAGTTATATTGATGGGTTAATAGAGTTGTTGGATATAGATACTATATATGAGGTATTGTTTGTCTATGTATTAGATGCGTATGTATTGTGAGCTTGGTTGGGGGGTATATTATGTTGATGTATCGTATGGATTGGATAGGAGTATATTGTTAGGGGCAGTTGTTAAGTCGATGGTAGGGGAGTTATTGTAGGTTTAGATGTTGTGGAGTGTGATTATACTTTGGTTGGTTTTTGGGGGTAGTGGTTTAGTGAATTGGGGTGTGGTGTGTGTGTGTTAGTATGATGTTGTGGGTATTATTATGGGAGCAAGTGAGAAGATAATGTGTGATGAACTACCGCTTGATGATGAACTAAAATCATAAGCAGCTGCTTAAAGACTAGAATTTAACATTTATTAATACATGTTTGATATGATAATTTTTATCTATGGGAATATTGGAGAAAAGAAAAAGATACGATATGGGTTTTTGAAAAATTTTAAAATTGTTAAAGAATATGTTGGAAAAGGTATAGTGTGTGTTTTTGTGTCATGGATGTTAAGAAGGCGTTTTTTATGTACGTAAGTTCTCTAACTTATACTCCACTTTGGATTGTCACAAGTGTCCAAATAAGTCGATTTTCTTGTTTTCAATCGTAAAATAGGACAGAGTCGGGTTTCTCGCTAAGTCTCGGGAAACGGGAGTGACAAATCCGCCTCGAGCCATCCGTTTGCGACTCGATACACATAAAAAGTTGATAATAAAAAGAAAGCAATAAAGGCTATTTCTTCGTCTCATCAGGACAAATAAAAAGATCATATTTGGTAACTCTTTTCTTTTCGGGGCCGTACACTGCAGAAATTGAAGTTATGAAGCGTTACGCGTGTGCAGGACCGACATTATTATTCCAATTATTAAGATGTTTATTAATAAATATTTAGAATCTAAGGAAGAAATATTTGTCTTGGGTTTCCATCGATTATAATGGGTTTCTGGAAGATCAAATTTTTTTATTTCCTGGGGTACTGTTAACTTTTTGTTACATGGCATATCCAGTAAAGTCAAGCATGCCATTTTTATTGATTTGTGTATTTTAAACTACAATTATCATAGGTAGTATATTATATATTATAAATATATATATATTATTATATTATATTATATATATATGATAATACTGATATTATGAATATTTAATAAATATAATATATTATATATATAATCACTCTTTTTTTTTCTTTTTTTTGATTTTAGTTTGATTTTTGTTTTTTTTTAACATATTGCTAGTAGTATATGATACTAACAATTCAACATCAGTGGTGACGGACATGATTCAAAAGTTCGAAAATATAAAGGCTTATATTTCTTACCAAAAATAATATTAGAAAAAGAAATAAAAAATCACGAAATTAAATATCCTCGAAATTACTAGCTAGCTGTTAGTACAGAATAAACCAATTACATATTTTGGGAATCAGTTCAAACTTAACATAAAATGTCAAAAAAAATAAAATAGAGAAAATTAATAGTCTCAAAAGTACGACATGAGAAAACCAATTACATTTATGGAATCAGCTATACTAGAAGCTTTATACAAAACTGTGTATAGAAAAGGAAAATTAGCGGCCGAGCCGACGGAAGTGGGTGCACGTTGTTCCAATCCAGTTAGAGATGCGGAGGGGCGAGGAACCGGCCGTCTGCACCAAAAATACCGAAAGAGCGTGGTTTCCGGACCTCCCCGGAGGGGGAAATATCTACTCTGTCGTTGTGACCCTCGTATAGGCCTAGAGAGCCCGGACTCTCTGATTTTGGCGCTTTTACCTTGGTACTCCTTTAGTTAAAAAAAATAATAAAAAAGGAACGAGCTAAAACGTAACAAGGTCATAAGCTATATTTTTTGAATATGTCCGTCACACTAATGGTTGTTAGATCATACTATCTCAGAAATATTTTAAAAAAATTAAAATAAATACAAAACTACGATCGAAACATACAAAGTCATATATTATATAACGGTATAGATTATATAATATAATATATATATATAATAAATAAATATATATATATATTTATATAATAATAATATATATATATATATTGTGGTGAATATATAAATTAATTATATTTACGGTGAAGTTGCATATTAGAAGAAATTATACTTTTCATTTTGACTATTATGCAAGTGTTACGAAATTTCTATTTGAACTAAAAAATTCGTCAATTTTTTTTTTTTTGGGGCATTTACATAATCGAAATCTAGAAATTTCTTTTTATATTCCCAATTAGGGCCTCGACCGATGGGAACAAGGGTACGAAATCTCGCCCCGTCGCCACGGTTAGTCCTGGAGACCGGTGCAACCGGTCCTGTCATCTTTGTCGTTTACTGTCCATGGTATTGCTTATTTAAAGTAAGTACATGTATTTGAGGGAATATATTAATATATTTTCTTATCTAAAGGAATACCGATAGGTTTAACCGGCAAAATGCAGATCGTCCTCTCCTCGCCGTGAACACGGTGGGGTGGGGACTTCGTCCCCCGTCCGTTCCTGCCGACTCGAAGATAAAAGACTCTAAATAATCCGATTAATAAATGCAAAAAAAATTACGATAATTTGTTAACATACTATAGACCTTAAATGCTAAATAAACTTCTGAAAAGCATAGACTTCTTTTTTATCATGCAACTTTCACAATATATAATATAATATAATATATGATATAGTAAAGTATATTATATAAAATAATATAAATATTAATAATGGGTTGTTTTAATATTATAGAGATACTATGGTATTATACAATTGTTGTGTATTATTCTGATGGCGAGGCAGGGGTCGGGGCACTGTCCCCCCTAACTCCTTGGTATAAAAATAACCTTTATATTGGGCCAATCGGACTTAATTTGTATAACAAACCTGAAAGATTACAATCAATAGATATATGAACGAGTAAACAATAGCTGGACTATTTAGACAAACATTTTTCTATAGTTTAATTTTCGTTTAACAAATGGCTGAACAAAAACTGTGTCTTTTTTATCACTAGCTTCTCTGGACAGTATTCTCGCTAAACCTTCAAGTCGATGTGCAATTAGGCCGCCAAAGGCATATATAAACTATATATTTATATATTTATTATATATAATATCTAATATAATAAGATAAATATACGTATAAATATAATATTTATATATTATATATAATAGATATATATATAAAGTATATAATTATATATACTTCAAACTAAAAATACTAGTAATAAATCCCGCACGCCCATTATATATATATATATATAATATTATATAGTATCAATATTATATATATATATAATATATATATAAATATATAAATATAATAATATATATAAATATAAATATATATATAAATGATAAATATAATGTCATTAGCCATAGTGCTCATTGTAATCACGGATGAAATTCATGTATTTTGCCTTCGAGTTCATGCACAATCCTACACGAGCAAACAGAGGAACGGCCATGTGATCGGGGCATGAATAACACTCCATGGTGATCCTGCTCGTACATATTTAAATGTCAAAGAAAATTTAAAATGGCAAATAATATTCAGTCAAAAATAAATAAAAAGATACCTTACATTTATCAGTCCTAAATTATCATACAATCATATATTCCAAATTCAAAGAAACCAGTTCTTTAATAAGAAAAATTAGTTACTATTAATGTGCGAGATGCGATAAGTAGTATACCTCAGAAGTTTATGGGGGCCATAAAAAAGAAAAGACACGCGAATTGCGTCCAATGGGCACAATGAAGATATATGAACATATGGGCGGGGGTATACGACAGCAAAATTTGCAAGATGGAGTCCCTGACATTATAGTTACGGTAATGATACTTTTTGTCCTAATACAGAGGCGTGCAAATATCACTTCGTGCCAGCGGCTTCGTCGGGAGGAGGACAGGTCATCAATATTCGCTTTATACTTCTAATTTCCGGCCTCTGCGATTCACTCTGCCACACTCTTGCCAAAATAGACACGAACCTGTCGGACTGGAAACAATTATCAGTTGATGCGAAGGTGCGAGAAATTCATTTTAATATATATATAATATATAATAAATATATATATTTTATATAGAAAATATTATGGCGCTTTCGGATAAGAGAAGAGAGAGAGAGAGATAAAATATAATATATAAAATATATGCATCATTCATTGCTTTAAAACGGGACTGCGGAGTTATCAAAGGAGGGCTAAACTTAGAAAGTAAAGCCGAACATTGTGAGTCTTCCTCTCGCCAACGAATACGCTGGTCACTTCCCCGCATTGTCACAATCATATTCACACACTACAGTCACGGATACTCCGCCTATCCTTCAAATGCCGGGGGGTCATACCCCGCAATCGTTCACTCTAATCTTCATTTTGGATTGTTCAATCGACCTCCTAACTGACGTAATGTTTCCATCTTTACTTTTTGTAAAAGTTATCTTCAATCTATCTAATCCTCTCCCTTCAATAATGTATCAACTTTCTCTATCTCAAGACTGAATATTACTCATAGCATTTATTTACGATAGGCATTTTATATCGGGTAAGTACATCTATTATTTTTGATGGTGGGAAATCATTCGCCATTCAAATGTGTATTTGACATTAAAATATGTACATGAATGATGACAATAAAAAGTAAATTATAATTAGGCAAACCCACCCACATATATATATATAATATAATAAATATATTAATAAATATATATAATAATACTATAATATAAAAAAATATATTATATAATAGATTGATATATATATATACCATTTCATTTAATATATATCATACCACAGCTAGTATATATAATAAGTAATATAATTAAATATGTATAATATATATATAAATATTATAAGATATAAAATAATGATATATATATATTATTATATAAATAGATAATATTGATAATATATATATAAATATATATATAATAATAATAAAATTGATAATAAATATAATATATATAGGTATTCATAAAAAGTTATTTAGAAATTAACACATACCCACCACATCTAGTGGCAAAACGATTATTTTATAACTAATATATATATATAATTTATATATTATATAAATAATATATTATATATATATTTACTATAATAAAATATAGAATATACATATAACATTATACAAGTATAATATAATTAGATATAGATATTATAATAATATTATAAGATATAATATATATATATATTATATAATATATATATTATAATATAATAATATATAATCGGACAGCGTTTGCCACTATTCACTAACATCCTGGCTACAAATATCCAATACATAATTTATCAGTACTAAAAAGTCACCATTAATTTGTTACGGAAAAATTCCAGTAAAAATTTCAACCTTTCAAAGTCTCCAAATATTAACTAAATATTTATCACAAATAAAAAGAAGAGCTCCAAGTAAAGTACCTCAACACCGACGGCTAAACTAGTATAATTCTCATCAATCCCGGCCCGAACCTCACCCGCTTCCTGCCCTTTTACTAAGAATCGTGCATCATGCCAATAACTTAGTCATTCGTTGCCTTGGGAAATCTAAATATTACTAATCTAAGTTTCTATTTGGGAGTTGGCACGCTTAGGATGGTATGTCCATGATTTGCTGTGCATATATATGAATGCACTAATTAACAAGTAAGAAAACGCGAAGTTAGGAGTTCAATAAACGCCTGTACCCTATTTTTCAAGTACCTTTGTCCCGGGGTCCCAGCTTGCCAGATTCTAAAGGGACCACCCAAATTCTCATATATAATAAGATATATTAATAATATATTTATATAATATATATTATAATATAATATATATATATATATATTATATATTGCTATATATATCGATTATGAATTTTACTTTTAAAACGTCTCCTTTACCCTATTCAGGGACCGCGAAACCACCAAAAACGAACTTTAAGCGTCCCTATTCCACCACGCCCCATCATAACTGTTTGGCCAGCGAGTATTGTAAATCTTGCCACCTAGGTAATAACCCTAACTGCTAACCGGAGGATGAAACAGCGCCCTTCATAGTAGGAGCGACTCAACCTCCTGCGCCCACGAGCGTTCTAATATATATAATGAAGCATATATATATAATATAATAATATTTATAATATATAATTAATATAAGTATATATATACTTATATACTATATATTATATAATATATGGCAGCGCTCTAGAAACACAATCCATATCAATCAAAAACTACAACACTACAGGAAAAGGAATAACAGGTGCTCGGAGATCCTGCAAAATTCTTACCGAGAAACTGAAATAAAAAAAAAAATATGATATAAATAAATAAAAATCATATCTCGAAAACTAGAGGCAATTATTTGATTTTAAAGTCAGATTGGATTCCTTAAAATCCAAGGGCCATAATGTAATAAATAAAAATTTAAAAAAAATTAAACAAAAATTGGCTTTTTTTTTTGCGGGGTGCTGGGACATAGTAATATATATAATATATAATAATATAATATAATATAAATATATATAAATATATCATATTAATTATTAAATGGAAAAAAAATTTAGGGGGCGGGAGCCGACGGGGAACACAGGGGACGTTTCATATCCCGTAGGGAGGGCGGAGGAACCCCCGCGAAACCCAAATAACAAAGAGCGGGGTTCCGGGAGACCCCCCGAGGGGGAACATAGTCCACCCGAGTCCGCAAGCCGAAACCCGACTCCCCAACAGTGCGGTATCACCCTATGGGTAATCTTTAGTTTAAAAAAAAAAAGCAAATTAATAGAAATTCTAAATTTTAAAGAGTAACCAATAAAGCTCTTTAAATGGGCCTTCTCATCATATACTCATAATATTAAACAAAAATTTTTTTTTTACATTCCTACCAAAAATATCGATCGGGGGATCCAAAAATGATTCCTTTCATGTACAGTGTTTTGGGGAAATAGATATTTTTTTTTTTTGCATTTCCGGCACTAAACGGACCAAGCACCTCCACAATGTTCTTTTCCTGGTACGTTATAGGGATGAGACCAATGTTCCCATAAATACTTTTGCAACTTTTGAGAATTATATTAACTAATATAAACATATAGAATATAATTATAAATCTACAAAAATATTTAATGTGCTACATGGTTTAATAAATATCATAAAATATAGGAGATGATATCGATAATTATATTTAATATAAAATGCGTAAAAGGATGTTCGATATATATCGAACGAACGATGAATCGATTGTTTGTCTTATTTTCTAAGGGCAAGAACAATTACTGAAGTTTTTTTTTTTTTTTAATTTAAAGAATAGCCAACGATACATCACAAAGATGGATGATTCAGGGTCCTCTTAGGCCTCAGCGTGGACCGTACGGGGAGGTACGGTCCCCCTCCTTGTCCCCACGTCCTAGACCCCTACTTTTTTTTTTAAATAATCATATAAAAATAAAAGCAAACTTGGACCTTGCGCCCTCATTGAAGTTTACTAACACTGACTCACGGGGGGCAGAGTCTCCACGGGACTTTCGGCATTTTTTGCGGATATCCATTGGTCTTTATATTTAACATCCTTTTAAATCGATATCACATATATAAAATAAGTATATAAATATTATTATAATGATATATATATAATTATATATTATATATATATAATATAATATATATATAATATAATAATAATATAAATATATCATTAACCTTATATCATAGTAGTGGAACTATGGCTGGAATAAGAGAGACTAAAGGTTCAATGTTCAGATGATAAGGCATGCTAGGTGAAGAATTGATAAAATGAGCAATGAACAACGTATCAGAGAGTTGTTTCTAACTGGAACAGAGAAAATGAAATTATTTAAGATGTTTGTCATCGGTGGAAGAGGAATGAATGATAATCGTTGGTTAATCGAGTAACGTGTGAGTGGGAACCGAAGAAAAGATGATCAGTAAACGGAATGTGCAGGAAGGAAATGAGTTGGCAGAGCGAAAGAAAGGTTGCATGTATAGCGAGAGAAGGAGTGTTGTAGGCGTATGCAGGGCTGTGGCCAACGTGCCCGGAATAACCCTACACTGACGACTTACCAAATTGGACCGTTCGCGGTCCATGAAGCCTAGGTGATGTCTGATGCGACGAGTCTTACAACTAATGGTACATGAGGCTAAGGCTGGTCTTTCTTTCGCATTTCAAGTTCAGCAGTCTACACTTCACAATATTTTATTCAATACGCCAACCTTGGGGAAAAAATGCTATGATAAGACGAAATAACTATAATATATATATATATATAATAATAGGTAATATATAATAATATAAAAATATAATATAAATATATATGATATTATCAATATATAGATTATATATATATATATATATTCAGGTAGATAAAATTATAAGTCATCAAGTCATTATTTTATCTCTAACATAAGATATAAAAAACTTTTACACAAACTACTAACATAATACTTACAAAATACTGGATCTATTTTCCGCGTCCATGTCAAACAACCATTTAAAATGGCCGTTTTAAAGGAAAATGACATTGGTATTTCGATAAAAAATTAACACATGTACGTAAACTTACAATAAAACACAATAAAAAATAATAAAAGATCCAATTTGTACAGAAAGTTGGTCGTTCCATTAAATAGGCAAATCAAATCTCTCCTTTCATCTTCTCTCAACCACGGCGAATCTTAGTACCGGGGATGTATTTCTTTGGGTTTGTAAGGTAAACGTCTAAAGTTTCTTCTGACCAGGTGATGCCTTTAGATTTGTTGGCGTCGGTGTACACGAACCCGGGCTTGACTCGTGTTCTAGTCCAAATAAACCGGTGAAGATGGACCTACTTTGTGTTTTCCCTCCTCTCCACTGTGTGCCGAACATCTTGACAAAGATTTCTTCCTTTCTCTAAGTCAACCCATGGCTCAAATAATCTGAGGAAATTATTAAAGTAAAAAGTATAATAAATAGTATATATATATAATAAATATAATAATATCTATAATATAAATAATAATATATAATAATATAATATAAATATATAAATGAGAAGAGAGAGGAGAGAGAAAAGAAGAATTGATATACTCTATATATATATATATATTATAAATATATAATAATAATATATAGATTACTAATATATATATAATATAAAACATATATAATATTATATTCTTATTATAAATATATATAATTATAAATAATTTTGCCCCTGCCACCTATTGGAGGGCACAGCACACGGGCTCTAAAAGCGGCACTTTGGTGTCTTGCGGTTCCACAGGCCCGAAATAAATACAGCAAAAGGTGGACGGGACGTCGAGCGGCGGGGAACTTCAAAGGAAGTCCCATGTGCCCGGGATATATAAACATCTAGTGCAAGATGGGGATATAACGTTTCAAGTTTAATCTGAAATATATTGGCATAAGATTGATTGTGCACCTCGCCGGCGAGTCAATCTGGTTTCTTCTGGAAACTCTCTTCTAGGGATTCTTGGGAATGGTATGTTTAGGTAAATGTTATGGGGGCGATTTGTAGATATGTTAGTAATTGTGAAGGATGTGCAGAGACAAGACCTATTGGGGGGAGAAGTTGTTGGAGATTCATTAATAAGTTTGCTGTGAAGAGAGGATTTCGGTAGTCCGCAGGTTGGAAGATATGTGGATGGGATGTGGAATTGGGGGATGTCTGAAAAATGTGTCCCTACCACTCAATGTAGGATTAGGGGATGTGTGGTCCGTCATTAAAGCTGGTATGGGGGTTGTGTTACGGTACACTCCAATATTATCTAAGGGCAGTGTTTGTTAACTGAATTTATTAAGTTGGATGGATAGGGTGCTGGAAAACCAATGCGAAGGCCATAGGTTAATTAGTTCCTGAGAGTTGTTTGTAGATGGGAAGTGGTGTGTTGTCTGTCGAGAATGTGTGAGAAGATCGAGGGTTTAACTTCCGTTTGGGTTGAGGAATGATTGATCGATGGGGAGAAGTCATAGGTTCGTAATTTATCCTAATATTTGGGTTTGTTAGGGGAAGGGGGGGGTTTTTCAAGTAACTATGTGAATAGGATGGCGGCATCATGTAGCAGGTGGTACTGGGAATTAAGGGGGGAAGCTGTCATTCATGGAGTTAACCAAGTTCAAAAGTAGGTAACTTGGGGTGCTGGTGCGTGTACAAGGTAATTTGGGAAATGAGAACTGATTTTTCGTAATAATTGTTTGGGTTGGTTGGTAGGGGGGCAATCTCTGAAAGAGATTTCGAAGAGGATGAAAGAAAGAGAATCGCCTGTTACGGACGTCCTTTTTGCAGTGATTCGGATGGGAAGGGGTGCTTAGGATGACTTTGGCACGTCTTTGGATGAAATTTGAACAGCACTTTATCATTGTTTTCTAGGGGGGATGGAAAATTATTTTTGTATAAAGATATATGTGTCGACATGTCAAGCTTTGTTTAATTCGATACGTAAGTATGGATCTTGTGAGGGATTTGGTGAAGCATTAAAGTGGTGTGAGGGAGTGAGGCTGTGTGTGTGAAATGATTGCCTTAAACTCCATGTTGGAATCGCGGAGGGTGATGTGATGGATTTTTTTTAAAAGTTTCTCCAGAGTGCGATTAGAAAGAGTGGGCGAGATAGCACGAATGAAATGGGGTCTTTTTAAGTCAATTGGTGATAATGGATGCTTTTTCCAGATTGGGGGATATATGAGTTCCAGGATTTCTTAAAGCGCTTCTGTGATGAGAAATGCTTCTCCTAGGTGTCAGTGAAAGCTTAGATGATCTGTCCCCGTTGCGGTTGAATTTTTAAGGGGTATGATTGTCTCTGGATATCATGTGGTTTATAGTTAAAATTATAATAATATATAAATATTATATTATATAATAGATAATATTATATAAATATAATATATATATATAATATTATATAACATAACCCTACATTTCTTCCTGAAAAATTAATACTATTCCCAACCAAATAACACTAACCCAAAGTCTTTATTTTCATTACTGTAAACAAATTTGTTCACACATTAAAATAACAAAATATCTGGGAAAAAACTCTTTACTTAAATTCAATCAATAAACTACAGATATCTTATAAAATATTAACCCTGATGAATCAACAGAAGAATTATAGATCACCTGATACAATCATAATAATATATAAATAATATATCACAATAAAATTATATAGTATATAATATATAAATAAATTATATATATTATAATATATATAAATATAATTACTTAGATAAATTATACTATAGGCAGTTATAGAGTTGAGTGGTATTTACCTCAAACTGACTAAATATAACTCTAAAATTAAAGAATTCCAGGCTTCAAGTAAATATTGGACTTTGCATACATACTTAATAGGACTATTTACAGTAAGAATGAAGATTAAGGGAATTTAACATTCTGGTAACAATCTCAGCTTGGACAAGTTAATCATTTGGGAAAATTGTTGTACGAGATTCAATAACCATGGAACTAAGTATGATACAATATAGTAAGCTATTCTTCATGTAGTAAAGTAAATTAGATCAGCCTTTGACATACTTGTGAGTTAAAGTAACTATAATTTTTTATGTTTGGTGGCTACTGCTGTGGCGTGAATGATAATTTTGATTATCTGTATGCTTTCTTTTCATCAGTTACATATATATCCTTTCTCTCTTTCCTAGTCTGTCCATTCTTAAACAACAGAATGTGTTGCAGGGTAATGCGTGTGGGAGAATTTTCGGCCACGGTGACGTATTCGGTGGCTTTTTCATGATATGGCTTTTGATATTATTTCATAAATGCAGCGGATTTTGTAAATATATTTTTGATTGATATATTTCCGCGGCACTGGATGACCAATTTTTTTTTTTTTTTTAATCCAAGAAAATCGTGATACACATAATTAAGTATCTCCTTCTTTACTTGTTTCTTAAATTATTAGGATTCATGTTTTGCTCCGCATATAATTCTTCAATAAAAAAAAAAAAACGAAAATATCTGTACTAAAATAAAGTTTTCGTTTGATCAAATTAAATTTTTAAATTAGATCTCAATTTTTTAAATTGTTCATGCATTTTCTTAATTTACTGGTTTTAGCTAGAGATTGCTGTTTTAAACTTTATACATTGAATCATCTAGAGTCAGACATGATTTTTCTTATATTTATAATTATAAGGTTGCTTGCATTATTAACTGAAATTTGCATAAAGTTTGGAATTTGAGTTTTAAATTTAATTTCAAATTTAATTGTAGTTACGGGCGAATCTTTCATTTCTTTTCCTTCCTTGATTAGATTTCCTTATGCTATATTTATTATCAGAATGATATGAGCTGCTTAAAATATTGATGTTACTGTATGATAATTTATTTCTTATGAAAAATATTCACATTATATATATATATATACAGCAATGAAAAGTTCTTGAAAAAAAAAAAAAAAAAAAAAATTTCTTAGAAAAATTTATAAAATGAGGAAAATTCAGTTTCTACATTTATATATATATAATATTATATATATATAATATAATATATATAATATATAATAATAATATATTATATATATATATATATATATATAAGAAAAAAGAGAACATATCTATATTATATAAAATATATAACTCATGTATTTCATACTATTTGCTTGAATAAGAAAGCAGCACCAAAACATAATTTATTTATAACCTCATTTTGTTGTTCATTAGTCTATAGTTTTATTAATTTTGTGTGTATCTTGCTTTATTTATTTTATTGATATCTCCAGCCTGATGATGGAAACTATAAGGCTTCCGAAACGTTGTTAACCAATTTCATACAATTTTCTGCAATTAAATCCTAAACCTTGTTTTCTCTTTTCTTATTATATATATATATATATATATATATATATATATATATATATATATATATATATATATAAAAATACATCTATAATAATACATAAACAAATATATATAATATATATATATATATATATATATATAAAATATATATATATATATATATATTACAGTGGGGATGTTTCATTGTGAATTTTGTTGCAAATGTTTTGCACGAAGGATTAGGTTGTGTGAGGGTGATGCTTCCTGTTAGACTTTGGTTATGTTCTTCTTACAAGCAATATTCCAGTGCATAATTACACACACCAAACCACCAGTCTATGAGAGTGTAATAAATTAATTATTATTGTTGAACCGTAAGTCTTTTGCATATCAATATAGTTTAATTTTTTACTCTTAGAATTAACATATAATAATAATATATATATATATATATATATAATATATATATATATATATATAATAATATATTTATATATAATATTATAATATATAAATATATATATATTCACTTAATTTATCATACTTTTTTTTTTTTTTTAAATATGATTAAAAATTTTTTCTATAGATTTCAAGCTAAACCTTATTTACATTACTAGATTCTATAAATATGATGTGAAAAAAATTCACCTATGAAGGACTTTAAACATTTATAACTGCTATTTATTAAATCTAATACTTTTCTCCAAATTTTTTTAATTTCTTAATTATACTACATTTTATATATATATATATAATATATATATATATAATATATATAAATATATATATATATATATTATATTATATATATATAGATATATATATATATATATATATTAATTTTTGCAGCAGAAAAAAAAAAAAAAACTAAGCCCACTCCAATATTTGTATAGGAATGAACAATACAAATATTTAAAAATAAATAAGAATTGTAAATTAGAAGATGATAGAAAAAACAGCTCCAGTAATCAGTAGTTTACAAGTTTAGTGCGGATGTTTATTATGTAAACCTCTGGCAGAATTATGTGTTACCTCTGAGTCTTGTCAAAATGAATGTAACATTTTTAATATATGCCAAAACGATTGCGAGTTGCCACCTTTTACAAAATTTGTAGAGTTTCTCATATCATTCGATGAAAATCAAATAAAACCGAGAGAAACTCGCCTCTTTAGGAAGATGTTTTGCGTCCTATTTTATATTCATACAGCAAAATTTAAATTTACACATTGTATACCAATGCAAGATCTTTAGGACTGAGTCAAGAAAGCAAAAAAAAATTATATGAAATATAACGCAGACTAGAAAAAAAAAAAAAATATTTTAGCTATACAAAAAGAATTGAAGATAAGTCAGATATCTGTTCTAATATATTGCCATGCAAGCAATTTATATGATCCAAATAGAGAAAATAGGAAAGTTTATACTAATGCATAAAAAAGCAAAAGCGTCATGATAGGTATAGACACTGTACATTATTGTTGCGTGTTATGAATACTGCAAAGGAATAAAAAAAAGAAAAAGAGCAACTTTCAACCACTACAGATTCAGGTTATGTGAGAAACAAATACAATTTTAAAATAATAATCTATATACCAATTTGCCCTTAATGTCAACCTGTTTCTTACATATATTTCACAACGCTATGTCTGTCAATATCAACTTAATCGTAGTTGGATGTATATTCCAGAATGTAAGTATCCTCATCCAAGGTAATCAACTCAAAGACTCCAAATAAAATACAGCAGAACAATTAATCATCTATAATCCAGGTACTCAGATATTCCAAAACAAATACATTGAAATAGAAAGTGATCATGTCATTCAATCATTCATGTTTCACCCTTAAATGAGCTAGCGAAAAAATATTGAAAGCTAACTTTGAGCCACTAAATAAAGATGTTCGATAAGATGTAGTCTGCTGTTTAGACTATCATAAAGACCCTATGAGAGTTTTAATAACTTTTGAAAGGCTCTAACTTTTTCCTAAAGACAATCAGTTTCTTTTAACTTTCTTTCATTATTAGTTTTTAAGAGTCTTCCTGTGATTTTAAAAAAATTGAATAATGCGTTCTGCTTCTTACTATACCATTAGAAATATATTAATCATGCAAATTTTTATTAAAAGTTCAGCATTGCTTCATACACATTTCATAATATAGAGAGGGTCTTCACCCCCGATTTATTAAAATCACAGGACATACTCTAAAAAAAGAAAAAAAAATGTGACGTCACTAAGAAAAAAAGTACTGCCTCTTCAAAGTGTTAAAACTCAGAACCTTTCATTTTTTATCCTCCAGTTAGTCTTATTCAGGGGCCTCTAGTCAGCGTTATAGTTTGTTAGGGAGTACACAGAAAATCAATGTATACTTAACAAAATCTTAAAACCTGAACTAGATGCCCTAAAACCACACAAAAAGCCAGCAAATTTTTAATAAGCCTATGGAAAAATTTAACTTGAGAGGCTGCCAACTTTCTTTCCTAAAGAACTAAATCATTGGTAATATTTTTTTTTATCTTAAATATTTTTTTAAAAAAAAATACCCTAAAAAAAAAAAAAAAAAAAAAAAAAAAAAAAAATTATAGAAATCCTATGTAGTTTTAAAAACAACTTTGAGAGCTTAAAACTTTTTCCTAAAGGAAACCAAACCACAATTTTTTCTTTATTTCTTCATTATTATATTTTTTTAAGAGTATATATATATCTGTGATTTTTATAAAAATTGGAGTGAAGCACCTCTGTGCTACTATTACCATATTAGGGTATATATATATATATATATAATAATAATATATATATTATTATATATATATATAATAATATATATATATATATATAATATTATATTATGGTAATTGTTACCCAAGGGTTGTCACCCCCATTTTTATGAAAATCACAGGATATACTCTAAAAAAATAAATATAAGAATAGTGAAAACGAAAATCGCGCTCTCCTTAGGAAAAAAGTTACAGCTCTCAAAGTTGTAAAAAAAAAACCAAGGATTTGTTATTAAAAAAAAAAAAAAAAAATTTTTTTGAACAATCTCATGATTTACTCTAAAAAAAATAATAAGGAAGAATAGTGAAAAACGAAAATCGAAGCTCTTTAGGAAAAAAATTACAGCCTCTGAAAGTTTTAAAATTTTCCCATAACTTTATAATAAAAAAATTAGTGGCCCTCGTGCTCGTTTTAGGGCCATCCTAGTTCAGTTATGATAAGATTTTGTTAATTCTACATTGATTTTCTCGTGTATACCTAACAAAACTTATCATAACCTGACTTAAAAGAGGCCGAAATGAACCTACCTGGACAATCAAAATGAAAAGTCTATGGATTTTTAACAAACTTGAAGGCTGTAACTTTTTTTTCCTAAAGAGAGCGACAATTTTCGTTTTTCACTATTCTTCATTATTATTTAGAGTTATCCTGTGTTTTCATAAAAATCGGGGTGAGCAACCCTCTGGTAACAATTACCCCTTTTAATAATTTAAAATTTAAATTAATATATATATAATATATATAATATATATATAATATATATATATATATATATATATATAATAATATATATAATATAATAATATATATTATACTATAAATAATATAATTCCCATGATTTACATTTGCCCTCAGAGCTTTGAGAATCTGTTACCCCAACCATTTACACACCACTCCACCTATACTACATTGTGACTTTTGCATCAGCCTTATGTAGGGCACCTAGCCAAAGATATAAAACATAATTAAAGCCCATCTAGTCTATTTGCTATACTCATTAGTTGTTAAGCCTACATGCTAAGCAAGCAAAATTTCCCGGTACACAGCTATAATCAAGTCACATGACTTGGCCACAAATATTGGCACAGCACTACTAAAGTAATATACCAAGCAAAATAAAACAATATTTTCATACCGAAGGCGACTGTTTTATAGTTAATTGTAAACCAAACTAAAAAATTTTTAATTAACAAATATCTTACCTTTTCATAATTCACCAACGATGAAAAAAATAAAGCCGTTAAAAAACTGCAGACAAATCGAAGGAAATCAGACTTTAGGGAAATTATACAGTTTTACCAAAACTGCTCAGGTCAGGAAATATAAATAAATAGTTAAATAATAATACGGCAATAAACATTTCAATAAAAATATATATATATATATATAATATATATTAATATATAAATATATATATAATTATATATAATATATAATATATAATATATATATATATATTATATTACTATATATATTATTATATATGATAATATATACGAATATATATAATAATATATATATATAATATATATATATATATATTATCATATATAATAATATAATATATATATTATATATACTACTTATATAATTAGATATATAATAGAAATATATATATATATTTATATACCAATTATATAATATAATATATATATATATATATATATATATATATAAATATATATATATTAATTATATATATATTATATATATATATATATATTATATATAATATATAATTAAATATTAAACTGAAATTTGCTATTGGTGTGCTAATAATATTAATTTTTACTTTAGGCGTTAATAAATGCTCGGCTATTTTATGGAATTGTGTATAGCGCTACTATGGTAGGATTTTTAATATTTTTTATTTTTATTTCCTTTTTTGACGGTTTTTCCAGTGAATAGAGTTGTACTAAAATTAATATAAAAAAAATAATAATAAAAAACAAATGTTGATTGACTAGATCATACTGAAAATAATATCTCTTATCTCAATTCTATGCCGGTCTATTCAGGTCTTACCATATTTCCTCATAAAAAAAAAGAAAGAAACTGACATGGATATCCAAACTATGGTGCATCGCAACCAATACCGTACTCTGCTCTCATTCAGTTTCAAGTTTCCCTATTTGTTACTTCTGCCATGTCTTTGCAATTACCAAAATTGGTGTTGTATTCACAACACACACACACACTCAGCTAACTATTAGCCTTCGAAGGAAATCATTATATATATATATATATAATATATATTATTATATAACTATATATATATATATTTTTATATAAAATTATAAAAATAATTTATTTAATATTTATTCTATAAAAAATATATATATACTATATATATATAGTATATATATAGTATATAATTCAACATTAGATAGAACCCATAAGTGGATGATTCACATTGTAAGAAAATAAACAAATTATCGTTTTAAACAACCAGTTTGAGGACAAAAACCTCATCGATTGGAAAAAGTTAAGTTCTTTTTTATTGATGATTCTAAAACTGACTGTAAGCTTTTTAGTTTATTCAAATCCCATTTACCTTTTCCTAACTATAATGTTATGATGATAAAACGTTGGAATTATGGGTTTCAGATTGTTAGTGGAACCAAAAAATTTTTAGTCATAAATTTTATTATAATTTGACAATCATATATGGCAAAATCCTGTAACAGTGACGCACAGTTTGATAAAGCAACAACGCACACTTGCTGAATTATATGTCTCTTCATATCACCCATCACGTCTCGTCATCAAACTGCTAATGTTTTTAATTTGAAGCCAATCTATCAGCATCCTCAATATGTAATGCTACTTAGAATGAGAATCATATCGCTTCTGCCTCAGCAGCAAACAGAAAATGTGAATATTACAATTAATGTTGGCACACGATGCTTGTCCAATTAGTACATAGCTTATCAAGTTTAATAAACTCTTCTTTTTCGAGACTCATCAACTCTGATGTTTGCCAGGTGATAATTAAGAGACACTCCAAGTCTACTAATTAAAAAGGATACCACACTATCCCATTCCTTAATACATGAAATTTAAAAAATCCTGCTGTGCATATAATATGTACATCACCGAACACACGGTACCACCATAAGTAATACACAAACTCCATAAATATTATGATTTTAGGTAGAATAATAATTAATTATGGACCTGATATTATCCTACAATAAATTCATAGTTTTTTTTTAAAAGGACAATTAACTTCAATTTTAAATTCGCCTTAAACACGTTTGTTTATTTGCCTCGCACAAAACATCTCAATAATAATACGTTTCGTCTTTAGAACCAAAGACTGCTAGCACAAACACAACTTAAGCAGCATAACTTTTGTTATTTCACATTACATCAGTTGATGTTGATTTTGAGTACAATGCTGCCCCCTGACGAATATTATGGCACAAATTGTTTTTGTGTATATCTACTTTTTATCTTCTGGTGCTCCTTTATTAACAAACCCGATATTAATATATAATATATAATAATATATTATATTATATATATATATAGTATTATAATATATAATATAGTATATATATATATATAAATATATATATATATATAATATAATATAAATAATATATATATAATATATATATAGCTTTCGCCGTAATTTCTACCGCCAATTTTCTGGTGTGCCTCCTTTATAAAACACCCAGTATGTGTGTGTGTGTTGTGTTGTGTTTTATACTATATAATATATATATATATAGTATATATAAATTATATATATAATATATATATATAATTATATATATATATATAAATATATATATATATTAATATATATATAATATAATAATAATATATATATATATATTATAAGATATATTTCCGTCAAAAAAAAAAAAAAAAGCAGCAAGAGTACTAAAGGAGAACGTTTTGCCGCAATTGAACTCTTAGTATGATTAGTATTCATCCATTTCATCATCAACAGACACATTGCATCATCACAATCTCCAATATAAAGGTCGTTAATATTTGAAACTTGTTAAAGGAAAGTTATATTTTATAAAAAGAAAAAAAAATGGGCCTTTTGCTATATTCTTTCTATTTTATCAGCTTTGTTTTTGTTTTCAGTCTTATGTTCATCGTCACTGCTTAAGCCAGGAAAAAAATACATTGTTGTAGTAATGGTAGAATCAGTTGCTTTTTTTTCTTTCTTAATATTCACTGATGATGCTCAACTGTAATTTCCATAGTTGGCTTTAAAAATTGAAAAATATAATCACTATTGCTTTCAACGAAGATCAAGTAAAAAACTTGATCTGCAAAGTGGACATCAGAGAGGTTGCCACTCTAAAAAATATCATTAACTTCGAAAGTGTCAAATCTCATGTCCAGTTCATTTTCAACGGTTTCTTTCATCTCATAAATAATTTGCAACAAATCTGCAATAAAACATGCTTAATTACATCTTTGAGATGACCATGTTGTAGACAGCACAAAATATGGTTGTTTTTTTAACTCGTCAGTAATTCAATTCATTCGTCCATATACAAACGAGATATTCTACCCAACTAATAACAATCTTCGAAAACAAACGGCTCAAATAGTTTTCTGTTCTAAATATTCTTTGAGCTTCCTATTCTTTTGATTTCTTTGAATGATCACGTTGCTGCATTATTAAACATATTTATAATTTTCGCAATGATTTCTTTAATGGAATAACATCAGCAAAGTGTTATTGTCATGCGCAACTTTTTTTTTTCAATTCTTTTTTTGAATATTCAAGCAACATTTCATTCCCAATTACAGTCCTTACTCTTTTTGGGACATATAGTAACGGAACGTAACAATGAAAAGTCAAACTCTCTCCTTAATATCGATTTCATACGAATTTTGATTGAATATGACAATAATCATTTCATTCGTGTATGAAATTTTATAAAAAAGAAAAAGATACTGAAAAAAAAAGGTATTCTTAATCGTTTTACAATGATTATTTGCATTAAGAGCTTGTTTCAACTCTTTATAAAAACAAAAAAAAATTTGCAAGCAAAGATAGTTTTAAAATGATGTCAAGAATTACCAAATATTGAATAATGTTAATAAAAAAAAATAGTTTATAAAAAAAAACCACAAAAGTATATTCACACCCAAAAAACTTTACTTCTTCACAGCCACCATTCAACAATCAAATTTAACGGGAAATAAAACATCAGGAAAACCAACAAACATAACATCATCAGCTTCAAAAAAAAAAAAAGAATGAAAAATTTTTTTATATAAAAAAAAAAAAAAAAAAAAAAGAAGGCAAGTACAGTTATAGTGTTTTTCCTTCTTAATTAAATCAACAGTAATTCTTCCCAAAGACTAATTTACGATTAATGGCAGGGAAGTCTAAACAATTTGATGACTATATAACCTACAAATGAAAAAAAAAAAAAAAACTATGACATTCAAATTTGTTTTATAATGAATAGCAACTAAACTATAACCTAATTTTGATTTAAAATGTAATAAATGTATAAATATTGTCAAATAAGACACTTATGAATTTGGACGATAAATTTAAATCATTTTGAGCTTCGCAAAGATTACATCGAATACAAGCCAAAATTACATTAAAAAAAATCATAAAAGGGAAAAAAAGAATACGTAATTAAAACCTAATAATAAAAGCGAAACGGTAAGGCCCGTTCTATACGCGAGCTTAAAAAAAGCGGCGCTAACGCCAATTCAATAGATCAACTAATACATTGTCCAATTTATATGAGCGTTTTAATTAAGCACCCGTATAGATGAAATCATGTTATACTTATTGACCCATCAATTGGCGCTCGGATCTACTTCCTAGAGTCTCCAATGACAAACAGACTTCGTCATTAGGATTCAAACCTCAAACCTATCCTCGGATCTACTTCCTATGACAAACAGACTTCGTCATTAGGATTCAAACCTCAAGCCTATCCTCGGATCTACTTCCTATGACAAACAGACTTCGTCATTAGGATTCAAACCTCAAGCCTATCCTCGGATCTACTTCCTATGACAAACAGACTTCGTCATTAGGATTCAAACCTCAAACCTATCCTCGGATCTACTTCCTCGAGTCTCTTCAAAACAGAAAGAGTATTATAAAAACTTTTTCACGTACTTTTACATCCTGTTGTTCTACAAGTAATGAGAATACTGGTTAGCCCAGTAATGAGAATTCTTTATAATTTTCCTACTTGATTTGAAACTGAAAAACTGTTTTTTTTTTGGTTTTTTTTTTTTTAAAGAAATAAAAGTATAACTATAAGAAAAATGAACAAAATAGAAACTAAAAGAACGAGAAAGCCTCATAAATAAAAACTTTCAACACAAAATAAACATACCATTTAATTTTATTTAGAAAGGCAGATGGGAAAAAATATATAAAAATGAAACAAATAACCTTTTCTTCAAAACTAAATTTCCATTCAAAATAAATATGAATTCTCTGTCCCTACTATCTCATATAAGTATACATCATATACCTTTTAATCACATTTAAAGTTATATATTCACCATCATCTTCATCTACCCTCTTTCACCAGATTGGAGGATGGGGGAGTTGTATGGGTAGTATATATATAATATAGTATATATTATTATAGTTTATTTATAGTTTATAGTATTATATAATCGTATATATATATATATATATATATTAGGTTATATATATATATATTAATAATAGATAAATATAGGTAATATATTATTATAATATATATAATATTATATGTATTATATATATATATAATGTATATAATATATATATATATAATAGTATTTATATATATATTATTATATATATTTGTATGAATATAAAACTAACCTTTAATAGGTGCTTATCCCCTTTACAGAGTGTAACACTGTGTGACTACTAGTAAAATTTTCGAACTTAGTCCGCTTATCTAAAACCATGCACCAGACGCTCTTTCGCAGTCAATTTCTAATCTCCCCTCAAGTATATAATAACTCCAACTGCTACATGTATGGATTGAAACCACATCCTCTCGTTATGAATCGTCGAGTCTAACCTCCTGACGCTCTTATATATAATATATTTTATTTATATATATATGGGGTAGTTATATATATATTGTATTTAGTTTGTGTGTGTATAGTATTTATACATTAATTTATATATATAAATAGTATATATTATATTAATACCGATATGTATGTATATATTATCTATATATAAATAAGCAAAAATATATAAGGATTTATTATATATATTATTATATAGAATATAGTATATATATATATAATATAATATTATTCCATTCACTTTAAAACAAATAATTGAACACAAAACCAATTATATATTATCACCATATAATTTATATATTAGTACAACAATTCTTTTTATTAACAATAATAACAACAACAAGAAAAAAATTTTATTTTTAAATCTATTTCTACAATTATACCAATTCTATCTACTCTTCCAGGTTTTGCATATATAATATCTTTAACTAATGAAAAAAGAAAATTCGAATGCAATAATAATAAGTAACAAAACAATACCAAGACCAAAAAAAAAAATTGAAAAATATACAAAAACAATTCATTAATTAACTACATACCTTATGAGAAATGTAGTTAAAAAAAACGTTGAAAACATTGAGGGAAAAAAATCCGGACTGACGCATTGCAGAGCATATAAGTTGAGAAAGAAAAACAATTACCACAAAGCTGTTAGATATTTGCTATATACATAATTATCTAATAATTAATAAAGATATATTAACTAGAGACTTAGGTAGTAGTAAAAACTATGCACCCCTTTGGGATGTCTTTTCTTATCTCTATCTATAGAATGGAAAACATTTAAAATAAAAAGAACAAGAGTCGGTTTAATAGGAAGTATTCTCATTTCATAGCAGATGACCTTCTTTGCATATCAATTTAAGATTAAAGATTATATTGAATGTTATCAATAATAATAAAATAAAAATAAAAAAAATAATAATTTATATTATAATAAAATAACAATAATAATAATAGATAATATATAATAATAATAATAATAATAATATAATAAATAATAATAATAATAATAATAAAAAATAATAAAAGAGGAAATAGTTGGTAACTAAATTAAACTAAACTAAAATTATATATTAATAAAAAACAATAACTGAAAAGCAAAATAAATTTTTACTATAAATTATTTTTTTTTAATCATTTAACCAAAAGCTTTATTCCAGAACTAACCAGGTTCTCTCCTAACAAACCTGATTCGACGTTTTCCTTTTATATTAGTCTCGCAATTTTTACCGATTGCATTTCTGTTCATCAACAAATGAACAAATCATTCAATCTATTTCTTCCATCCTCATTTTCTACTCTCTCTCTCTCTCTCTCTTTCTCTCTCACCTGCATTCCATGCTCATAGTCTCTATACACCATAAACTTTCCTTACAAATAAACTAAGAGTTAACATTTCAAAACAAAGAAAACAAACACACACAAGACTTCCTGCAGCAGTAACTTACACACAAAATAGAGTATTACACAATAATTACAATTTAAATTATGTACAAGCCAAAACATTTTATTTAAACTTCTAAAAAATAAAATTTTCAACTTTAGTAAGGTTGAAGTGGTGGTAATAATAATAATATATAATGATATATAATGTCTTTGAAAATAATTTTCCTCAGTTAACGAGTTAAATTATTCAATATTAAAAAGAACAAATTTTTTTTTTTAATAAAAAAAAAAAAAAAAAAAAAAAAAAAAAAAAATCACGAACAGAATAAATTTATTTCCAGTTCTGAAAATTTAAACCTTAAAACATGTGCTTACATTAATTTAAGCCCCGTTCTATACAGCGCTTAAAATCTCTAGCTAGCGCCAATTAACTAGCAATTAGTATATCGTTCCGATCATGCGAACGCTTGAAAACGCCTTATAATTAACAATAAAACTACTCGCTACCAATTTAACTGGCTCAAATTTATATGTATTTGGTTATTTATCTACGCTGCTTACTAGCTAATAATAATAATAAGAATAATAATAGTATAATAATAATAATAATAATAATAATTAATTACACTAATAATTAATAATAATAATAATAATAAATAAGAAATAATAAAAAACACCAACGACAACAATATCCATTAGAAAGTCATCGTATCACACACACCCTCATTCAATACAAATATAAACATTATCAATGTAAATAAATTTCGTCGGCAAAATCAACTTTTTGTTCTTCCAATTCCAAATTCTTCATTTAGTTTTCTTAAATCTCTGAAAAAGAATGAAAAGAGTTCCTCATTAGAAAGTGGGAATGCTCCCTAGGTAATAAATAATAATAGTAAAGTAATAAATAATAATCTAGAGAAATTTACAAGTAAACGTAAGTTGTTCGAGGATTTATGGGATTGCTTATAATAAGATCAGATGCATCTGAATGGGAAAAAGTTAAGACGTATGTTACAGTACAATAAGAGTAGTTGCTCGTCCGAGTTTGGGACAGTAAACAAACAGAGGGTTACTGAC
>JABUQX010063219.1:0-27500 GCA_015478945.1 Trachelipus rathkii
AGAGAGAATCCATTAAAAGTCGTCTATTTCGGGTTCAAGACTTTTGTAGTAAACCCTATGAAGCCGTCGACGCCGCCTCAGAGCGATCCATGATCAACGTAACAGCTCGATAGCTAAAGTATCATAGTAGCGTATATTATATATATAATATATATAAAATATAGTATATATATAATATATATATATATATATTAGATAAATAGTATATACTTATATATATAAAATATATTATATATATATACTAGTTTAGTATTAATATATAATAATATATAATATGAAGATATATATATATTATATATATAATAATAATATATAATATTATAATAATATATATATAAATTAATATATATATATATATATATATATATAATAATATTTATATATAATATATTACTATATATTATATATATATATATAAAATATAATATATATTATATTATTACTAATATATAGTATAGTTATATTATATAATATATATATATATATTATATAATATATGTTCGGGTTTAACCAGAAATTGAATAGATATTTGGCCTAGTTATAAGTAATTAATAATCGAATTAAAGTTAACGATAAGGAATGAGCCATTCAGTTCTCATAAAATGCGATTAAATTTTATTTAATTATCATGTTAACCATATAGCATAAAAGGATAGAGATTGTTTGGAATTTTAATTATTAAAAAAACAATAACTCTAGATCTAAAAGTATAATTAGTTAGAAACTTAAAATAAAGAATAATCTTTCTATCTCTAACCAATAAAAATTCTTATAAGTAGAACTATATTTTCATTTCTCAAAAAGGTGCAGAAACAAATAAGAGCGGGAAACTCTTTGATCGCACGTGCCAAGTCCGCTAATTTCCCTGACGACTCGCAACCTCCATAGTCGCACCTATTCTTTAATCCGCTCGGAGCGGACGTACGACTAAGATAGGCGGAAAGTGTCCCACTCTGTACTATATATAATATATAAAATATATAATATATATATTATATAAGTATATCCTATATATATATTATATATGTATAATAGTATATTATTATATACTATTATAATATATATAATATAATATATAGTATATATATATTAATATATAATATATAATATTCAACAGGAACGATTTTTAGTGCTCTGGCTCCGGTTCCGCCTTCCGGCTCCCGCTCACGCCTCTGGTTCGATATAATATCTAAAATGGTTAGAGTTATCATATCGTTAAAATGGAGGGTTAGATGTACTTAACCTCGCTGGTAGACGAGTTACACCCCCGCTGGGCCTCTCGATGGGTCTCTCACCGCCTGAAAAAATCGAAATGTCGTTAAAAGGTTTTGCAAACTTGGTGGAGATTCAGAGTTGAAAATTTCTAGAAAGAGTTTGACAATGTTACAAATTGCCATCGAACTCGTGCTGTTGGAGCTGATGCGGTGCCGAGTTAATAACATTCGTATAAGCAACAGACTGGTTCTCTTATCTATGTTATCGGAACCGCTGAGATCTCGAATATGATTCTTATAAGTCTGTATAGGGTGTCTAGAACCCCACAAGGGGTCCCACTGGAAAAAGTACAGAGTGCAAAACAGAGGCGATAGGAGAAAGGAAGCAGGATGAAATGAGGAATAAGGAAGGCAAAGTGTGGAAAGGAGTCTGACTCAGAAAGGATAGGAGTTTACAGCTGCAACCGTGCTGCTCGGTGTGGTGCCCTGAGTTATAATATTATTTGTTAACTGAACAATCTTGGTGCTTCTTTAATATAATATGATACCCCTAGATCCGAATATATGGTTTCAAAGTCGTAAGTGGTCATTGCACACTCAGGTGGGCAGGGTACTCAAGAAATGAAAAAGAATTGTTTAGTGAAGTAAGGAAAAGGAGTCGGTTCGAGGTGAGAATGAATAGAGTGACGAGAGTCCTGAGTAAGAAGACCCGAAGTTGACACTGCAACATGTTGGCTCGGTGCTGCACGTTGCCAGATGCACGATCCAATTTGACAAGTAATAGTCAATTATTAGTTTTTCAAATATTTGTTTCGATTCTAGATGACCAAAATATGCGATATGTAGGTTGTAAAGTCGTAAATAGAATAAAATAAAAAATATAATTAATAAATAAAAATAAATAAATAAGAGTAAATAAATTAAAAAAAAAGTAATATAATAACACAGAATCAAATAAAATATAAGTAAATTAAGTAGTAATAAAATAAATAAATAAATAAAAAAAAAATAAATAAATAATATATAAATAAATTTTTTTATAAAATGTTAAAAAAAAAATTATACATTTTATCTTTATGGTTATAATTGAAAAAATTTGAATGTTTTATACATACCCGCCAAAAGCAGTAAATGTGCTATCCCCTCCCCTCCCCCCTCAAACCCGATCTTGAGTATTATCAAGTTATATTCGAGTGTCATTTTAGATATACATAGCATAGAAATAAGTTCTTATACTGACCAACGAATATGTATTCTAATGCGACAAAGTTTTACCCTCAATAATGCTAACATGACATAATCTGAACTAAGAAGAGAATGTACAACAGCAAAACTAGCAAATTACTTATGAATAATCTGTTACGATTAAACAAAGTGCAAACGTACCTTACTCACCGCGACTTTTTTCTAACATACATGGATATTTTACATTAACATACGTAATATTATCAACATTTTATCATAACCGTGTCGTATAAATATACATTCTGAGATTCAATGAATATTTTGCTAAGGTAACGAAGTATTCCACATCAATAATGCAAACATAGACATCAACTTGAACTACGATGATAATCGTCTACACGAAAAAACCTACATAGCCTTATGCAATGAACTAAACTGTTACATTAACAAAGTTTACACACATAGCCATACAAAAACGTATACATATTCCCCATTGCCTCAAACAGATCTCTAACATATCCGTTGAATTACCAACTACATTAGTAGCATTTAATCAATAAATTATCATAACCCTACACCTAATAATATCATACTGAACGCCTAACGAATATATTGCAATTCGGACAATAATTTCAGACATAAATAATGCTAACAGTATACTGAACGAGCAGAGATATAATGTACAGACGCAAATCTCTACACACACCTTAAGCACAATAAACTTGCTAACAGTTACATAGTGCCAAATCTACAATGTAAAGATAACGTAAAGTTGAGCGCGAGCAACGTAACTCTACTCACACTTTTTCTAACATATCATTGGATATTTTACAATAACATAGTATTTAATAAAAAATTTATCAACATAAGCCTAACTAATTATCATACTGGATCAACGAATTATTGCTTAACGTATAAAGTTTCAAATCATAATATCTACATATATAACCTGCAACTACGAAGAATAATGTACATTAGGACGACAAAACTAACATATCCTATAATCACGGAATAAACAGCTAACATTTAAAAAAGTTCATGACTTAACAACAGTGAGAGTAACCTAACAAGCTTGTATATCCTCCAACATATCGGTTATGTTACATTGAACATAGTAACAATGTTATACAGAAAATTGAGCATAACCAACCTAATTATCCACCTGAACCAACCGAAATACATTATTTAATTTTATTCTTTAAAAACTTTTGTTTTTTTATAAAAAGTAAATTTTAAATTTTTTTCTTAAACCTTTATTGTTTTAACTCGGAAAACAAGTATTTTTTTATCGTTTATAGCACGGTAAAAACAATTTTACCATTTCTTAATAACAAAAGCAGTAAAAGTAAATCAGTCTAAAATCAACGCGTACCACCGGCCGGGTTCCTCCCCAAGACCCATCATTGATCTATTTGCATCTACTGATCTAAAACTATATCCTAATTGACTTCTTGATCGTATTAGGATAACACTAACATAGAACAAGATTTTATCCCTCGGTAGAAAGTCAACTATGAACATAAACTAACTTATACATACAACAGCCGCATGAGTAAACAACCAGCACTATCATTTTAAACAACAAAGTTCACGACGTAGTGGGAACTAAATAAGTTTTCAGTTTATAACATATAATTTTCATATAAAAATATATAAAAGTAAATACATAAAAACAAACGCTTTATTTTAAACATATTAATTCATCTAATCCAGGGACAGGGGATTCTGTATAAATTGATAAATCGTAATATTCACCAGAGGATTCAATCTCCCATTGAAAGGATGTAAATATAAATGTCATCCACAGCACTAAACATCCTTTCTTTATTTATTTTGGGTCAACGCACTTACTCTCTTCATCGCAGAGAGATGTAAACTTTTATCACAGTGTTATGATGGAGTTATTAACATACCCGGTAACACGCTATAACGGTAAACCAACAGTTCAGTGTAAATACATACGATTGACCCATGACCCATGTATAACAGTCCCACTTATATCGACGTCTCAATTGATCTGTGTCAACCTCAATTCAATTTTCATACAAAGCTGATACATTTTCAATGTTTCGAACTGTGAACATATACATGTTATGCTTGAATCTGAATTTATTGGATGGGTTCTTCCAATAGTTTGCCCTAAATCTATTATTTGCTTTTAATATGTCAAATGCGTGGGTGAATGTGATATATTAACTGATAGCAAACAACATTTATTCTAATTATGCATACTAGTAGGTCTCCCCAGATAGATATTACACTACGAATCGATGCATCATATTACACACACTTAGCCTTAACCCATGAGCCTTTAGTGACATCGATAAATCTGATGGAATCTTAACAGAAAGGAATAATGATTCTATTATTTCCCCTCTAAGAGAAACGACAAACAATGTATCGACGCTCCATTCGTTTACGAATAAGTATATTATTGACCACATATTGTATTACGAGGTCCTTGTAACAGATATCATAACGACTAAGGGAGCCAAGTGAGACGTCATCATACCAGCCAGCACAGCGAAAAATGTCTTACGGACAAAAATCGTGTGTATAAACAGACTCAAAAGGTTAACTGAGATTCCCTTTTCTTCTCGGCCAATCAAAGAAAGTAATCAAGTAATGTACGAGAACGAACCATATTGGTTCAATAATCCGTGTACAGCGCATATCCTAATCCGTTTTCTGTTTGTGTTTTATTTCATGTCAGCGTTTGACATTCGATCATTTCTGTTCCGTATTTGTATGCTTCGAAACCCGTCTAAGAGCAAATTCGTGTCAAGCTTTGAGAATTTGGTATTTCCTGTTTCTTAAGTATTAATACAAGTCGAGAAATTGTTCAAACTCCTCCCATTTTTAGAAACATTTGTAAGCCATTCTAATTCTTGTTGGATTCATTTTCGAAAAATTACGCAATACATTTGAATTTTGTTTGGTCACATGGTCAAATAACCAATTGTAGTTAAATCACATTCTGTGTTTGCTAAAGTGTCTTTATGTTTTATAACATAGCATAGTAATTTTCAACAATAACCTAACAAATAAATTTATCATCTACATAACGTTATTTGGCTAGTCATACTAATTCAACGAAATAAATCTAATCTATACAGTGATGTCAAATTATCTCAGTCAGATACGCACTTACCAAACTTACCAATCTCACATGTTCATAGCAATGAACGCTATATCCGATGTAATTTAATATTAACATAGTGATATTTATAATATCAAAACCTAATTAACAAATTGAACTACTAATAAATGCTAACATAGAGCACAAAGTTTTAACATATTAAGCTTATTATGCTTATGCTTATTGTTATTGTAATTTTATTTATAAATATTTTCAAATTTAATTATTTTAACTTTGTTATGTTAAAAATATATATATATTAGTATATTTAATAAACTTGTTATTTATTTTTATAGTATTATTGCCTTAAAATATTTTTTTTCCAATATTTTTAATTCTCTTTTATGTTTATAAACCTAAAAAATTTGCGTTTTTAACACCCTAAAACCATAAATCAGTAAATCAGAAATCGAAACCCCCACCCTACAACTGCTCACCCTCCTCTCCATGCATTTATATATCTACTATCTATTGTCGTCATTAGTTGAACTTCGAGTAATCATTTGGATAAACATAACATAAACTACGCTAAGTTCTTTCAACACTGAATTCAACTTACGAGTATATGCCTAACGTGACATAAGCTTTCACCTTAAATAAAGCTAACACAAATCATCTGAACTATGAATTATAATACAAAATCAAACCTAACATACTTAAACACGAATAACTGCTAAAATTACGGACGTTCCGCACATTTTAACACATTGAAGCGGACTAACATAGCATACTAACAACGTAACTATTCATTACATTGTCAAAGCCATTATCTCTAATCATATAGATATGTTAATTTTTAATTAACATTGACTATTTAACAAAAAATTTACCATAAACTTTGTGCTAATTACATATGTCCACAGTGAAATCAAATGTTCGACAGTAAAACAAAGTTTTTTTACATTAACATCCTGTCATTATAAGCAAAAATTTTAATCACTAATCTTAAAATAAATCATACTGACCCACGAATAAATTGCATCACATAAGCAAAGTTTTATCGAAACATAACATTAAAAATAACAAAGTTTTTAATTCAAACATAACAAAAAATAAGTGTTTTTATATACAGACCAACGAAATGTAATAGTTTACAGATTTTAAATCAGTAAATTCAAAAATCAAAGCCACGCCGTGGCATCCTGTCCCTCTCCCTATCCATTCCGGTCATAATCTTTTGACTATGATGCTATGATTCAGATCAGCATTCATATATAATGGGTGTAAACTCATCAGGGTACTCACATGTTATCATTATATAGAGAAGAAAAGAAATGTAATAAAAAAAATGAAAAATGGGACAATAAAACTGAATGAGCACATCAAACGAAATTCAAAAAAGACATTGAATAAGAAAGAATGAAAAAAAGAAAATGAAAATGAAATGTTCTAAGAAAGAAAAGAACGAAAATGAGGAGAACGAGAATATGACAAACAGAAAATAAAAATGAAAAAAGAAAAAATAAAAACGTAAAAAGAAAAAGAAAAGAAAAAGAAAAAAAGAAAGTTACTAACGTAGCGTACAACAACGCTCATGTAATAAATATCTATTCACTGCTGTTTCGTGTACAGGTATGAAATTATTTTACTTATAAAGTAAAATTCAACAAAAAATTTACATAACGAATGTCTAATAGCAACAGATCAACGAATGTTGCAAACGCATGAGCAAAGTTTTCATCCAATAATAACGTAAAATATACATTTCTGTTGAATAAAACTATTCGTAATAAAGGTAATAGTTTACCCGTCAAAACGCCAGACATATAAATCAGTAATCAATATCGAACTCTGAGAAGAACCCTAGCCCACCCTGCCCCACGTCTCTTCCATGATCTTGTGATCTATGATTCAGTCACATTTCGAGTATCATTGTCGATAAACATAGTCCAAAAATAAGTTTCTTTATATTACTAATCCACGACATATAGCGTAACAAGGTTTTCATATTAATTAAAGCTAACATACATAACCGAGAACTATAATATTAATTGTACAACCGACAACCGTATTCACACCTTGCGCGATAAAACTACTAACATTAACAAAGTTTCCATACTTAACAACAGTAAAGTACCTATCACAGCGTACAAAGAGTAGCATTCACACTTTTCAAACATAATTCTACGCCTCAAGTTTTTCGATTTTAAATGTTTAATATTTATCACAAATAATCATATCCACTGTCTTAATTATCATACTGAACAATGAATATATGCTGCTAACGTACAGTTTTTTATATAAACATAGTAAAACTTTAACAAAAATTCATCATAATAACCTAAATATCATAATTCCCATCGAATAATTGCAAACCTAACAAGTTTTATCCAAACATAACCAAAAAATAACAAATTTTTATCCAAAATAAAATAAATAACAATAGTCTTTGAATAAAATATCATACAAAAGTGTAAAAGTTTACTGATTTTAAAGCAGTAATCAATAAATCAGTAAATCAGACCACCGCCCGTCCCTTTACTTCCTATCCCCCAATCCACCCTTCCATGATCTATTGATTCTATCGATCAAAGTCAATATCATCGAGTATCTTTTGAATTAAACATAACATAAAATATAATTCTTTATACGCTTACCAACAAATTATATCGCCTAACGTAAAAAAGTTAGGTTCAATAAAGGCTAACATATCATTTAACCGAACTAGGAATATAGCGTACAACGACAAACCTAACAATACCATACGTACGAATAAACAGTCAACATGAACAAAGTTCCATATTTAACAAAAGGTACCTAACACATCATACAAACGTAACCTGTTCACTACTTTCGAAACGTACTGGTAACATAATCATTGTATTTTTATTCTGAAACATTTAGAATAATTGAACAACATTTTACAAAAACTTACGCTATTGTTACATACAGACCACAATATAATGTTAAGGACAAAAGTTTCCACATTTCAAATAAAGCTGCTAACGTCTCATAACCTGAGCTAAGATAAATGTACACGAAAGATCAAACAACCTCACGTATGAATAATCTGCTAACATTCCAAAATTCCCACTATCTCAAAGAATAGCTAACAGGACATGGACAAAACTTCAATGTAATCCCCACTGTTTCCAACATATCGGCAACAGTTAATACAGTTTTATCTAACAAAATCTTTTAACAAAGTGACCAATCTATCAAAGACACCAGAACATGAACTATGAACTGACACCACATTCATCAAAGTGTTCACTCATATCGAATATAACATAATTTTCCATAAATAAACGTAGACATTAACAAAATCCTAGGGCAAACCTAGAGATCACCCCAAAGAGAAACATGAAAACCCATTCCTCGGGGTAGCCCGAAAGGAGTGAGCGGTACATTAAGGTACACAGACCTGTCGGAAGTGTTCGCTTACCTGATAACTAAGGCATACAGAACGTAAGCGGGTACATAAGGACACATGACGATGCTTACAAAACCGCTTACACCCCCTTCGGGACCTCCGAATGTCTCAATGCAGTTCTCTCTGTGATCTCCAAGTATTGTACCGCTCTTGCCAAATCGCCTCTGGTACGATGTCGCCGTTGCTAAGATCCTTCAAAATTCGTCAAATAATATAGTAAACGCCTTGAATGCTATATCTTTGTTAATGTCTTACAGTTTATTACGCTAATGTATGCAGGTAATGCTGTGTACTTTGTTATATTTTTACGTTCAGCTAAATAATTATGTTAGCGTTATGTCGTTGATGCTGATGATTGATAGGTTATTCTTATGATGTTTGAACAGTGACTTTTGCTGATTGTCTACGTTTAATTCATAGTTCAAAAATGATCTTATATTTGATATGCATGAACTGTGATAAATGGTAGTACTCAAATTCATAGTTCAATGATGCTGTATTCTTTGAGAGTTTTAACACTTTGTAAGGATTTTGTTAGATAATGCTGCTTAGTTTCGAATGTTATGATTGAAAAAGCTACGTATAGGGAGGTTGAGTTTTGCTGTAGATGATTAGGGATAAAGTTGAGAATATATATATATATGTCTTCGAGATCTGTATGTTTAGTAATCTATTATAGTTGTCACGGCCCTGTAAGTGTTGTAGATAGTGTTAGGGCTATGTTTTAATTTCTGTTACGTTTGTTAAATATTACTTATTTCAAAACTGAAATTAAAACTAATTGTTAGAGAAATGATAATTTTCGTAAAATATTACTGTGTTAACTGGCGATGATGTTGTTAGAGAACGTGAGCAATGGGTGTAAGTTTTGCTGGTCAGTTTTAGTTTGTTCGAGAATTTTGCTAATGTCTGTCTAGGTTTATTCAAGTTCAAAATGATGTTTATCTTCGATAGAAGTGACACTTTGAGTATGAATGTAGTGTCATTCTATAGTCATGATGCTGGTGTCCTTTGATAGATTGGTCACTTTGTTATAAGATTTTTTGTTAGATAATACTGTATTAGCTGTTGCTGATTGAATTTTGTATGTCCTGTTAGCCTTTACCTTTGATAAGTGGGGGAATTTTGTGAATGTTTAGCAGATTATTCATGCGTGGTATGTTAGCTTTGTCGTTGTACAAGCATATTTTTTATCTTATCTATGATATGTTAGCTTCATTGATGTGTAAAACTTTGTCTACCTTAACATATAATTTCATGTGGTCTGCTATGATAAATAGGTAGTCTTATGAAAATGTTGTTAAATATTAAACATGTGAAGGTAATAATAAATGATATGTTACAGATACTTTTGAAAAAAGTGTGAACAGTACGTTCTGTATGCCTTTGTTTGTTACTTTAGCTCGGCTATTTTATATGGAGACTTTGTAAATGTTTGACTGTTTGTATTCGTAGGTAAGGTATGTTAGGTTGTCGTTGTAATCTTATATTCTCCGTAGTTCAGTATTAATATATCGTTTAGCTTTATTGATACTAAAAACTTTGTTACGTTAACCGTATATTCGTGTGGTCAGTATAAAGAACTTATTTTTTTGTTTTGTTTATCCGAAACGATACCGAGATATAATTGGAATCGATAGAATCATTAGATATGGAAGGGTGTGGGGATACGGAGAGTAAATGGACGGGTCTGTATTTACTGATTTATTGATTTTACAGCTTTAAAATCAAACTATAACAATTAGTTTATTCGCGCGATAAGGTGTTGTCTATGTTTTGTCGTGTACATTTATACTTCTTAGTTCTGGTAATTGCTATGTTAGCTTTATTAATGTGAAAACATATATTCCTGTGTGTGTTATATTCGATGGTTAGTAATATAAAGAACTTATTTTGGTTTATGTTTATATGAAATAAACTTCTCGAAATTGTGACCTAACATTTAGATAGCAAGATCATGAAGGCGGGTGGGCAAGGGTGGAGTGGTGGGAGGGCGTGGGAGGTGGAGCGTGAGAGGGATGGGAGGGTGGTGAAGTGCGGACGGAATGGTTGATTTAACTGAATTACCGATTTCACTGCTTTAGGGATCGGTAAACTATTACCTCTTTACTACGATATTTAATGGTCAAAGAAACTATTTTTACGCGTTATGTTCTGGATAAACTTTGCTATGTGTGCAATTATTCGTTGATTCTTTATCTAATTTAATGTTAAGTCAAATAAATTTAACAGTCTGTTAAATATTGACTGGATGATTTCAAAACTACCACGACAATGCTAGAAATAGAATTGAGACAGAAGTATTGAATATGGTACGTTTTTGTATGCTATGTTAAGTTACTGTTCTATTTCTATTTTTTTCTTTGTCTTTTCTTTTTTCATTTTCTTTTTCATGTTTCTTTTTCTTTTTTCATTTCTTCATTTTCCTCTTTCTGTATCTTTTTTTTTCGATATACTGTTTTCATTTTTCTAATTGGTTGTTTTTTTTTTTCGGTTTCTTTTTTTTTTTGTTTCTTTTTTTTCATTTTTCATTTTTTTTCATTTTCTTTTTTTCAATTTGTCTTTTATTAATTTCTTTTTTCCATTTTTTGTGCTTGTTTCTATTTTCTTTGTGTCTTTTTTCATTTTCTTTTTTTTCTCATATAATGATAATAGAAGTCTGAGACCTCTTCATGAGTTGTACGAACCCATAATATGAGATCGTCAATATGACAAATGAGATCAAATATATATTCAAAAGGGTATGAACGATGATAGGGTAGTGGTACAGGCTGGACGGGTGGCCGTTTGATTTATGATTGTTTTATGATGTAAACGATCAGTAACTCTTCACTTGTACTATGATAATTTTAATTCGAACAAACTTTAAAAGATAATTTTTGTGTTATTTTGTGATAAACTGTTGTATTATGTTAATGTATGTTCGGATAAAACTTGTGTTAATGTTTGCAATTTTATTCGCTGTGTCATGTATATAACTTATTTAAGATGTTGTTGATATAATTCTGTTAAATTTAAGATGGTTATTGTAAAAAAACTTTGTTAGGTCAACATATATTGATTGATGGTAAATTGAATACAAGTTTTAGTGGTAAATTTTCATTTTAAATACGCTACCATGTTAATTGTAAAATTAACCATTATTATGCTTGTAGAGAATATGCTTTGACAATGGTTATGAATAGTTACGTGTTTTGTTGAATGCTGATTTGTGTGTCGGCATCAAGTGTGTGTCGTAGTATGGAACTGCTCATTGTAATGCTTAGCAGTTTACTTCCTTGCTTGAAGGTTATGCTTTAGGTTTGTCAATTAGCATTTATATTACTAGTTCAGATAAGTTATTTACGGCTTTATAAGGTGAAGTCTTTGTCAGCTGTTAGCGTTTTCATGATGTTCTGCCTTTCCACATTTTCCTGTTTACGTTAATGTTATTTTATCGGTAACTTCATTACCTGTCCACTCTAATGGCGACGACTCCACCCTAATCGTTGCTCCTTTCTTGGGTGGAGCGGGTGTAAGAGTGTGGGGTGGGTGGAGTGACTGACGAATGACTTTCCTTGAATTAACTTGTTTTATGTGTTGTCAAAAATGCAAATTTTTGTAATTACTAAAAACAAAAAGATAAAGAAATTAAAAAAAATGATATTTTTAAACAAAATAGAAATAAATAAATAATATGAATATAACCTTCTGCTTTAAAAGAGTAGTATATATATATGGGTGTTTAAATAAAACAATAAATTAATAAAATAAATGTATTACAATTTGAAAATAAAATTTAAATAAATTAAAAATTACAATAAACGATAACTAGTATTTTGGTAGCTATACTGATGTTAAAATCTTTTTCTGTGTCGATGTTTATGCGTAGCTTCAATTTGTTAATTAGGTTATGATTTAATAAATATCACTCCACTATATGATTAATATAAAATTAACATCGTTATGTCGTCATTGCTATTAAAACATGTGAAGATGGTAGTTGGTAATGCGGTATCTGGACTGAGGATAATTTGACAACACTGTAGTAGACAGCATTTTATTAGTTGATACGTATTTATAGATTAGATAATGTCATGATAAATTTGTTGTTAGGTGTTGTTGAAAATGTACTATGGCTAAAATTTATAGAAGAACTAAGTCAATAGCAAAACAATAAAACTGCTTTTAATAAATTTGTTATGATGACCCTGTGTCCAAACAAGAATTAAATGTATTGCGTAATGTTTGGAAAACGGGAGGATTTGAACAATTTCTCGACTGTACTCTAATAACTCTAATAAACTTCGGAAATCGTCAACCGGAAGAACAATTATTAAAGATGGGGTTTAATTCAAATACGAACCGAAAATGATCGAATTAAAACCTGTATCATGAAAATACAAACACGAGCAGAAAACGATTAGGGTGACTGAGAGGCCTGTACACGAATTAATTTAACCAATATGTTCGTTCGTTCGTCTATTAGTACTTTACTTTTCTCTTGATTGGTCAAAAAGCAAAGAATCTGATTACCTTTTGAGTCTGTTTTTATGACGACACGACTCTTGTCAGTAACATTTTTGGCGCGCTTGGGTATAATAGCGCTCACCGGCTCCTAAGCTGTTAGTGATATCTTTTACAAAGGACCCTCGCAATACATAACGTGTGTCATTTAATATTTATTCGTAAACCTCGAATGGACGTCGATACATTGTTTGTGTTCATCTAGAGGTGCAAATAATAAACGCTTGATCCTTTCTGTGAAGAATTCATCAAGTATTATCGAGTTCAATAAATGCAATGGTTGAAGTCCCTAGAATGTGTGTCATCTGGATGCATCGACTCGCTAGTGTAATATCTATTGCGCGGAGACAGCGTGTGAGAGGTTCTAATAGACAGGATTTGTGTTTCTCTTCGTCATGGGACAATATTTAAAATCATTGATTGGACGCAACTAGTTGGAACGCCCATCGATAATGCGACCTCTCTGGCAAACATGTATATGGTTTCACAGTTGAACACTGAACATTTACAGCTTTGATTAAAATGAAAAACGAGTTAACAACGGATCATCTTGACGACGTCGACATACTTGAAGAACTTGATACATAATAGCGTCCTTGAGTAATCTATGTATATTGGTACAACTGATAAATGTGTTTACCGTATATATGCGTTTATAACCGGAGTATGTTAAGTAGCTAGTAAACATGCATAAGTTTTAAATCTCCGTGCATGAAAAAGTTATTGCTTGTTCGAATGTCAAAATTATTAACGAAGAATGGATTATGCTGCTGGATGCAATTTATGCTTACATTCGTTTTCGCAAAGGGAGTTGAATCTCTGGACGAAAATATAGTATTGTAGCTTGCCAATTTATTATTAAAGACATTACCCATGAAAAGAAAATATTGAATATATATGTTAAAATAAGCTATGTTTATTGTATTCATGTAACATGCTTTTCTTCGTGAATTATATGTTTAATACTGAACACTCTATTTTATTTTCCTCCACTATGTGACATTTTATTGTTAGAGATCAGGCTGGTTTGTTATTTCAATTTCGGGCTCTTGTATGTTAAGTATGTTTTACCATGTTCTATAGTTTGAACTCTTACTGCAAGGAATCTTGTATGTTAGCTCTTATCGCTAATAACGATCTAAGAGGTTCAATAGATCGTTAGGATCAGTTATCGTATAGATATGGATGGTTGGAAGGGAGCGGAGTGGTCGTTTGATTTACGATTTACTGTTTAGCTGCTTTGGTGTACTTAAAAATTAAATGATAGCTGTTGATGATTTAATAAAGTAGAAATTTAATTGTAGCTTGACTTTACGCTTAAAAGGAAATAAAAATTAAAGGAAGTTTTTCTAAGGCATCAAGATTTAAAGAAAAAAAAATTAGAATCTCAAACCGAGTTTCAAATTAATAAAATTAAAATCATTAAAATTTTTTTGAAATACAAAAAGTTTTAAAGAAATAAATTTAAAATAGCATTATAATTCGTTGGTCAGTCGCTGATAATTTAATAGGTTATGAAATTTTTGTTAACTGTTTCGATGGAGATGTATAAATGATAAACCATATGCTTATGGTAGGCTGCTAGTCTATACTAGTTACTTTACTGTTGCTTTATGAAGATGTTTGATGTTAGCAAATCGGTAGTTCCCAAGATATGTGTAATTAAAATCGGTGAAGGTACAGAAATCGTTGTACGTTTTATTGATTATGTTAGCTTAATGATGTGAAAAACTTGTTACGCACGGATGGTACGTCACCATCTACGCCCATCCAAATTTAATCCAATATGATTAACTCTAACCCACTGTAGATATAATTCGGAACCAAAGGCCTGAAGTCGGAGCGAACCGAACCTTAAAATAATTCCTTCGAATATTATATATAATATATATATAATATATATAATATTAATATAATATTATAATATATTATATTATATAATATAATAATATATACATATATAGATTATATAATATATATATATAATATTATATGTATATAATATATATTATAAATTAATCTAATATATATAATATCATATTATTAATATTATAATATATAATTATATATTATAAGCGAATATATATATATTAATATAATATATATATATATATATATATATAAATATATATATACTTATATATATATATATATATAAATATATATACTATATATATATAAGTAATATATATATATATATATATTATATAATATAATATTATACTAAAATAGTATATATATATTATTTATATATATATCGAGTCGGAAGCCCGAGTCGGAGTCGGAGCGGTGCGGAGTCGGAGCCGGGTGCGGGGTGCGTGCGGAGCGAGTCGGAGTTGATGTTCGGGGTTCGGAATCGCAGTCGGAGACGGATTCGGATTCCGGAGTCGGAGGTCGGAAGTGCCGGGAGCCGTTAAAAACATGATTCATCTTTCAGGAATCGTTTTCGGACTCCAAGCATTTTATTATCTCTTCGGGATCGATACTTCGAAGTAATGATGGAAAAAATATAAATATAAAGTTCATTGTCAATTGATGGATAATTTTGTTGAATAATCATAATAATATATATAATAATAAATAATAATAATAAGACTAATTTATAATAATATAATAAATAATTATAAATAATAATAATATAATAATAATAATAAATAATATAATAATAATATAATAAAATAAATAATAAAAAATAACAGTAATAGAATAAATTTAAGAAAAAAAATATTAATAATAATATAATAAAATAATTGATTGAAATATTCAGTATACGTAATATCAAGAAAAGAATAAATAATAATATAAAATAATAAAATATAATAATAATAATAATAATAATAAATAATAATAATAATAATATAATAATTAATATAATATAATAAAATAAATAAAAAAATAATAATAAAATAATAATATTTAAAATAATAATAAAAAATAATAATAATATAATTAATATTAATAATGAATAATAATATAATAAGGATATAATAAATAATATAATTAATAATAATATAAATAATACATATAATAGTTAAGGTATAATAATAATAATAGTAATAATATCAATAATAATAAATAGATAAATAATAATAATCAATAATATAATAATAATAGTAATAATAATAATAATAATAATAATAATAATAATAATAATAATAATAATAATAATAATAATAATAATAATAATAATAATAATAATAATAATAATAATAATAATAATAATAATATAATATATATAGATATAATAATATTAAATAATAAATAAATAATATATATATAATAACATAATACATAATAATAATAATAATAATAATAATAATAATAATAATAATAATAATAATAATAATAATAATAATAACATCGTTAGTCGATCTGTCAATCGAACATCTGGTCGATTGGGTGGCTCTCACGATAGGCCTAACTCAGTCGTTCGGAAGCTGGAAAACAAGAGTAATCCTCATATTTCGCGTCAATCCTCGGGGGCAGCTACCCCTTAGAATCAACCTAGTGACTTGAAAACTCAGCGGTAATCAGTTTAACACCTCAGTAGAATATATACCAAGTTTCATAACGATACCTTAACTCGTTTCGGAGAAAAACGGCGCCGCTGAGAGTCTCCCCAAACTACTATGGTCTGAGTTTAGTTCTGGTAATGAAGACCATGTCAGGTTTGGATGGATATTTGGTGAGCAGAAAGGGATTTGTATATCAGGGTAAGTTGGCTATGTTGAGGCGGATCTGTTACCTTGTATATTGAGTCATATTTGTAGAAAGTAGGTTTTGTGAAGTCTGTGGGGAGGTGCGCTTCTTGAATTATTGCTATGTGATTGTTGTGAGTGTTCATGAAATATTCAAGTTCTCTATATATCTTATTAAGTCCATTGATGTTAAGTTGGAATATGTTTATAGTATCGGTAGTGGGGGTAATTATGCTGGGTGGAGTACAGACTTGACATTTCCAATTGTGTCCCGGATTTGGTAGTGTGTCATATGGGGAACAGGCTAAGTGTATCCAGCTATGTCACAGGAAGCACCTCACAGAGTTGCGTCTGACGATATATATATATATATATAATATATATAATAATATATATATATAATATATATATATATATATATTATAATAATAAATATATAAATATATATATATATATTATATTTATTATATATGGTGATAAAAGTTTATTTTCCTAAATCGACAATTTTTTACTTAACGAAAATACTAAAATATGATTCGATTGCGAGCGCATTTGTGTTACTCGAACACCGCCAAGTTGAATTTGCTTGGCCGTTTTCCGCTAATACAGTTGTTCTTTCACCGCTCTTTCAGTTCGACACTCACCTGTGAGAGGTTCGGATGTACACAGTGATGTAAGTGCTTTTAGTCGAAATTTCGTTTCCTTTTTCTTTAATGAATATCGTTCGTCTCTTTATGAAGATTGGATCAAAAAGTGTCCCATCGTAATTAAGAGAAAATTAAGACCTATTTCCAGGGTTCCGATTAGAAAGGAACTTGGTCATCAATTTTGTCATTTGCAAAAATTATGTTTACTTTTAACCCATCAGTTTCAAGTTCGGCGATTGGACTATTTTTTTGTTTTACGATTTCGACGAATAGGATATTTTGGTAAATGTGTCGACTCTGTGACGAAAATCGTATTTTCGTTTCCTAAAATAGAGCAATTTTCTGTCTCATGTGGTTTCTTAATTTTAATATTCACTTATTCTGCTGACCAAAAACATGTCTCCCTCAAGACCAAATCTGTTATTGATTGCCATAACTCAGGAAATCTGAGTTTTCCAAAAGAAAACAACTCTGTAGCGTCCTACTCTTTATATTGTCAATTTTCAGGCAAACTGTATTTCTAAAGCTCACAAGAAGCTTGGATAATTGAGACGGATTTTTTTTTCCATTTTCAATTAATTTTATGGTCTGAAAATCATTTTGAATTCCACTACGACCTTTAAAAGGCCCTTTGTAATTCTGATATTCTATAACATCTCCATTTTTATAAATGAGAATTACAATGCCAAAAACTGATGAATCCTCAACTCTCCTCATACCGTTCCGTCGATCACTTCATCTCGTTTCAAAAATACTCATGGTGTGATGACGCCCATGTGGTTTCTGTAGAACATTAAATCCATACAAAACCAGATTCGCAACAATTCGTTAACTAAATTCTTCCACATAAGTTGGTCCATCCAAAATGTCAGATCTACATCCAAATTTTCGTCCTTTAGAATGAAATTGAAATTATGTTTACAAACCACGATTGGACTTAATCAACCAATATCAAAAATTCCTAGCGATTCTAATTGTCAACTGACATCTCCTAACAATTGTGCCGAAATCTCTAATATTATAACATTTTGTAGTTCCCTTGATTCAAAGTCTTGTTATAATTTGCTTATAATCTAACGATTATAATCAAATATGCTTGATTGAATGTAACTTCATTGTATAATTGAAGTTGTTATAAGTACCTTTATTTTAGTAAATCTCAATACATCCAAGTCTTTTATAGTTGCTTTATGTCTCAGACAAATCAGATTATGCTTTATATTGAAATGGTTTTGTCCTATATATTTTTTTAATTATTTTTATCGAAATGTTATGTGTTTTGTTCGCATTTTGAATGCCCAAATAATGGATGCATGTGGATGAATTATATTGCTTTTATATTTATTATATACTTTAATCCACTCATGTATGCGTGGGAAGTAATATAGGCACTCATATAACCTTTGTAAAATCTAAAAATTTATATTATGTTTGTACTTGTGCCAAGATTGCGGTAGAAAAATTTGACATAATCGATACAATTGTATAAAGGTTTCCCCACTGCCCTATTGAGCATACTCTCCCACCCTCTTCTCATACTCAGTCGGACTCACTACAACTTTGCTTGCTGCTAATAAGAAGAAATCCCGTAAATAAATATCAACTTTTCAGAACAAGGAGATGAAATCTCATGAAAAGTCCGCAACAGCAGAATCGGCTCATCTCGCTTCTTCAATAACATTTGCAAAAATTTCAATTGGCAAGGGAGTAAGCAAAAAATCTGAAACTGCTTATCGAAATTAGAAGAAAAATAGAGAGAATCTCCAAAAGGCGGTATCTGTTGTATTTATATTTTATTGAATAAATCATCATTTCTGCTATTGATTAGTGGGGCTAAACTATGTAAGGTTTGCTACATAGAATAAGAAAAATATAATAATCATCTTTTGAAAATAGTCCTAATATTACATTATATATATATATAGTATAATAATATAGTAAACATGTAATATATAAATTATATATATAATATAGTATAATATATATAATAATATATATATATAAATATTAATGGTATATATAAAATAATTATATATATTATATATATATATAATAATATAAATATTATATAATAATATATAAATATATATATATATATTATATAATATATAAATATACTAATATAATATATATATATTATATATATATAATATATTATAATATATATATATTATATAAGTATAATCAAATAGATTAATAAAACTAGAAGGATACTTGCTATATATATATTATATATTATATATATATAGATATAGTATAAATATATAGTATATATAATAATATTATTATATATATTATTATATATATATATTATAGTATAATATAAGTATATTATTTATTAAACGTAGATTAGAAATATATATTAAATATATATATATATATATATATATATATATAGTAAGAAAATCACAATCAAATTAATCGGCATAACGTGCCGTGCACCGGTCAGCGTCTTCGTGAGCGTTAATAACGTAATTTGCACAAATAATAGAGGTTAATCAAACAAAACTAATTAATATATTTAATAGCACTATTCCAGAAATGATACAAAGCTTCAAATATTAAAATACATAATTCTATTTCATTTTATTCTGGCAAAAACGAATATGACGTTTAAAATGCTCATATTTTCTCTTGTTTGATAAAAAATATTCGAATTATATACTCAAACGAATTCGAAAAGGAAATAAATATAATTGTTAAAAAATAATGATTTAGTATTTAATAGTAAATAATCATCAAAGAATATAAAAATATTTTTTGTAATATTTTCTCATAAAATTAATTATTTACTAAATTAATATAATAGGTTATATAATAATATATATATTATATTAATAATAATAATATATATATATATATATAAATATATAATATATATATTATAATATATATATATATATAGTATATAAGTATATATATAGATATATTATGATATATATATATATAAATATATAATATATTTATAAAATAATACTATATATAATATATTATTATATATAAATATATAACTTTACAGAGGAAGCCCTTGATTCTTTTTAGTGTTATCTTTGCGGTCGCTTCTTAGTACGTGTTATTTTTTACACAAATTAAACACATTGTTTAAGTTCTGAAATGGGAGAAAAGGTAAAGTGCAAAAGCTAATTTCGAATTGACACGCGAGACCTCTTCAGCTAAGGACTGAATTATTTTCTTGATCTTCATCATTCAAGTGTTTCAGTGGTCTGCTATTTCTTCAGTGTTGTTAGAATATTATTTTTGATGTTTAATATCATTTTGAAAAATCTATTCTAACTTCACCGGGAAATCTTATTGTAGTTTTTACTAATAATGAAAAGGATTCCAACTGATTTGCGAATGTTCGTCGTGATTGAAATTATTTTTAATCATCTTTATGATTTTGATATTGATTAGATGGCCTGTGTTACGCCTGCTTGTTAAAGCTGAATTTAGCTTCCTTGTGTAGCATTGTTGTTGATTTTTCCTCTTTCAAATCCTATGGTCACCTATTAGATTTCTTAATGCAATTATGTGAGGGATGTTATATTGATACAAGCTTGGGAAGGAATTTCTTTTCTTTGGGTTTGGGAGAATGTTTTTAGAGGTGATGTTATTTGGGAATAGGGTATATTTGTAATATTTTGTTTAACAACGAATATAATGTAATTGAGAATTGTAAAAAAGAGGTGTGCTATTTTGTCGGTGAAGGGCTATAGTACCTCTTTTTGCTTGTAAATCTTTTGTGAGAAAAAATCAGGATAGTACAATGTGATTTGATAAGTTGATTGCGGATGGTAATTTTAGTTCTTGTGCAAAAGGGAGAGCATATACGAAATGGGCACTAGAAATAGAGATAAAGAACAGCTAATTTTTGTTGTTAGGAAATGTTTTAGAATTTAGCCAATTATATAGTTGTGCAATGTTGGTTTTCTATATATAAATTTTCGAGTGATTTGTATTCCATGTGATTAAGGTATCGAGGAAGGGGAAAGAGTTGTTGGAAGGCATTTCTATGGTATACTGAACTGAAGGATGAATAGAATTAATATAGTTTAGGACATCATTAGTGTTGGTGTTGGGAGGGAGACAAAAATGTCACTACATATCTAATTCCATAAACATGTTTTACCATAAAGGGGGTAAATATGAATAAAATTCGTTACGTTCCATAATATAGTTACTTGAGTATGGAGACAGGATCATAACCAGGTCGAAAGTTGAATGTAAATTTTTGCATATAAATCAAGAATTAATGTTGTAATTGAGAGATTATGACGCTTCTTTAATATATATGGAACTGGAGGCTAAATCTCTCATTAAACTAACTTCTTATTTTAATGCAAACTATAGCAACAAACTTTCGGCTGAGTATGGGATCACTGCCTCTCCATACTCAGTAACATATATATGGAACTAACAGAATTATCATATTTACCCCACCCTTTATAAACAATAGTTATGGATTTACATATGTAGATGCATTTTGTCTCCCTCCTCAAAACCACAACCTAATGATGTCCTAAACTATATAAACTCTATTCATCCTTCAGTTTGTATACGATAGAAATGGCTTCCAACAACTCTATCCCCTTCTCGATACCTTAATCACATGGAATAAATTCTTGCAATTACTATATATAAGAAACCAACATTCGAACCAAACTATCATTACATTTGCTTCCTATTTCATTCACAAACACAAAATTACTGTCTTCATTTTCTCATTCTCGTGCCTTTCGTTAATGCTCTCCCCTTCTAGCACAGAAACTAAATACTCCACAATGCTTTTTCAAAATCACTTTACTATCGGAGTTTTTCATCACAAAGCATTTAACAAAGCAAAAAAGAGGTACTATACCACCTTTCCCCCGAAAAATAGCAACACCTCCTTTACCAATATTCCTCAATACCATTATTTCGTTATAACAAATATACCAAAATATTACTCTTTATTTCCATCAATAACATCACCTAAAAAACATTCCAAACCCTTCCAAAACGAAGAGATAAATCTCCCCAAAGCTAATATATCACATCCTGCAAACTTCAATACTACATATATAGGGTGAAACCATAGATTGCAAAGAAGAAAAATCAACATATCAGATGACCTCGCAACAAGGACAGCATAAATTCATCTTTAACAAGTCATAGCGTAACACAGTCCACTCTATCAATATCAACTATATAAAGATGATTTAGAAATATCATCACACGAACCATCGCAAATAAATGAATTCCTTTTTGCATTTATAATATAACTAACTAGCAAAAGCATCCCGTGAAGTTTAAGATTACGATTTATACAAATAATACTGAAACCATCAAAATAGTTTCGACACACCATGGAACGAATAATAGCAACCAATCTGAAACACACTTGAACTGATAAGATCAAGAAAGTAAATCCGTCCTTAGCCTAAGAGTCTCACGTTCGGTACGAAACATTAGCTTTCTTAAAATTTTTTCATATAAAAAATAAATGTCTTTAACAATGTTTTTATTTGTGTACATAGTAATAAATGAGGTGACAGTAATAAGCAAATACTAAAAATAAGAAAATCCAAGGGCTTTCTCTTAAAGTATTATTATTGTTATTATTCTAAGTAAGTTTTAAATATATATATATATATATATATATATATATATAGTAATATAGTATATATATATATATATATATATAATAATAAATCATATTAATAATAATATAATATATATATATCATAAATATATATATACTATGTATATATCATATATTATATATATTATAATATTTATACAAGAATCATCTAGAAAATCAATTATTTTTCTAAAAATTGTCTTGAACGATTAATATTATTTAATGAATAATATAAATAATTTCTTTTATAATTTAAAATATAATTATTGAAGCTTATAGAAATTTTCATCCAAGTTTTAAGACTTTCAGTGTTTTTGACTTACATTCTAATTTAACTAACCCGCCGGCCCGCCTCCGGCCGCCCGCCCCGCCCGGCCCCGCCGCTCCGCCTCCGGCCCGGCCCGGCCCCGGCTAAATTAACAGCCCCGTCCCCGCCCTCGACCTCCGGGCAGAATGCCCGCCCCGTCGGTCCCTACAGCACACACGACTACTAACCCATGTGCGCGCGTAGCGCGACATACGCTTACGTTCACTTACACGGGGTAAAAAACCTAAGAACTTAACTTTACATGAGCTACTTACTTTCATGAGCTACTTACCTTCAGAGCTAACTTTACTCTGTACGTCATCGCTGTGTGTGGTGTGGGCGAAGCCACACACACACAACACACACACACACAACACACACACACACTACACACACACCACACCATACAGTTAAGTACATTGGCATTAAATGTACACTTGGCAATGATATACCGTACTTAATGTTTTCTGGGGTCCGGCGCATCCCGGTGTCCCCTTGCGGGGACCGCGCCCGTCTTTGGCCTGGCTCATCCACCCACGTCGAGAGCCCGCGTGCATAGCTCGAATACTCCGTGACGTGTGACGTCGCACACATCTCTCTGCGCCGCATTCATACAAAAATTATCATATCTGGAATCAGTGCCTCTCGCCGCCGAGATACGATCCTCTATCGCTGAGTTATGAGACCTTCACGTCGTACTTCACTGTGCTAGGTCTGAGATGATATGAACTTATGTTTGGTTCAGCTTTTTCATTGATAGAAATACGCATTTGAAGTTGCCATGGAAGGTTTAAGCAGAGGTTCGAACCGACCGGCTGGTTTCCTTTTGATTCATGACTCAGGGGATGCGACAGGGTGAGGTTGGAATTGATGTGACACATGATCGACAGGGCGGCTGAAGGACCCAACCTGAGAGAGCAAGAGCAGTCAACGAGGGGGTGAGGGTAAAGCAGTGGATCCCATATGAGTTCGATGACCTCCGTGAGAATGGAGCAAGGCACAGGGGCAGTCACCGAGAGTAGAGAGGACTGGATCAGAGGGGCAGTAACCGAGAGTGGTGTGGTTCGGGATCAGGGCTCGATGGACGCAGCAGAGGAGGGTAAAAGCAGCCACCAAGAGCGTCAGAGGTGGGCAGAAACGACTCAGGAACCTATGTGAAGCCTAGAAATACCCACCAGGAGCAGCAGCAGAGGAGGGTAAAAGCACCCACGAACCTGCGTGAGCACGGGTAATGCTCACATACGCTTCACGTGTGTAAGACGCACGAGTCCCAACACCGAAAAATACCCTAAAGGGGTAATGTACGCACACGGTCTGCAATCGTGTGCGTGTGAACGTGCCCTTGGCACGTACGTATACCTAAAAATACCCCCCACGAAAGAGCATGACGTGACCTCGGCCCAAAAATACCCTCACAAACCTACCTGAGATAGCAAAATACCCTCCCTACTTACGTAGGTTTGGTAATTACCCCAAAACTGATTTTGGAGGGTAATATTATCCTTACTTTTAAGTGGTATCTATTACTACTCCACCTTTGCACTAAAGAGTTATTTTGAAGCTATTGAGAATGATATAGTTGTATCTTCCTCAATAAATTAATATCATGCATTTACATTCAGTAATTATTACATGTAATTTCAGAAAGGGTAATCGTTTTAGTTTGTTTGAAAAGTCCGATTTCAAGAATAATATAATTTTTCATTGGTCGCACATGCTGTTGATGTTGACTTACCTTGATTATACAATTTATACAGTCTGGTACTTTTTTCGGATTTGAAAAAAGTACCGGTCATTAATTTCGTGTCTGGCTAATGCTTGCTGGCTATGGTAATGGAAAGGAATTACAATTTGTTATGGCATTCAGCAGAAGAACTAATGAAATAAAATCATTACTGACCCGAGTGCACCTCAAATTTGCTATGGAAAACTTTTAATATTTCAATAATATAATTACAGATATTGTATTTTGCTACTCAAACATGTTGAGACAACTTAAAACGTTCGAGTGAAGAAGAAGAAAAAAAAAAAATTCTTAACTTCATAGTATGAGGCAAAACTCAATGCTAACAATAAATCGTTAAAAAATTGGAAAATTATTTTTAAGATAACAATATAAAATAAAGTCCGGAAGCCGCAAAAATAATTTTAAAATGACCGGGAGCCCGGAGCCGGAGTCTATGTCGGCAATTTTAAAATCGTGGAATCCGGAGAAGGTATTTTAAATGATGTAGTCGGAGTCTGAATGTATGCTGGTTAAAAAATTACTGCCTCCGAAGCCCTGGCTTAATGTGTATCTTCACTAGTGGAAAATGTCCACTTGATAGTTCGTAGTTTTGCAAAGTTAAAGATTTTAAAAGTTTTTCAACTACTATGTTTGCTGCACAGTGTTTATTGGATTTACTTACTGATTGGTATTTATATTTTTGTTTCTTATATAGTTCAAATTATTTTGGGATTACTTTCATTCTGAAAAGAGTCCTCAAATCCTCTCCAGATAATTTGTAACCATTTTATTGCAGAAGTTCTCATATAACGACAATTGTAAAATAAATCTTTTTGAGACCTGTGTAAAGAAAAACCTTTTCATACATGCAAGAGTTCTTTATTTCAGGAAATATTGAGTTCTTTTTGCCATATTTAATTAGTAAAATAACCTACGCCTTCATATTTGTAGTTGAAGTAACCCCTTTAATTAATTTATTATAAAAAAAAACTCCCTTTCATCCTTTAAGAAACCCTTCCATAGTGCCATGCATAAGCAATAAATTTTGCTAGGAATATTTTTTATCGCCTTTTTTCAGTTTTAACTTCTTCAGTATCATTTCAGAAAAAAGGGTAGTGGCAAAATAGAGACTCCAACTTCAGGCTTCCCATTTAAAATTTCCTGACTCTGACTCTGAACTTCATCGGTTTCGGCTCCTGTGACTCCGACATTGGTTCCCGGTTGCAGGTTTAGAACCTTTATTTTATAATAATAATGATAATAATAATTAATAATAATAATAATAATAATAATAATAATAATAATAATAATAATAATAATAATAAAATAATAATTAATAATAATAAAACTAGCTGATTCCAGGCATCGGCTTTTAGCAAAAAAAAAAAAAAAAAAAAAAAGTCTCTTGGATTTCAGGGCTTCGCATTATGGTATTCAAAATATTAGCATTAATTGACTTATGAAGGCTTATTCCCCGAAAAAGATCTAGTTCAGTTTAATATATTTTTTCTTTTTTTTCTTTCATTTTTTCGTGGGGAAACTAGAAAATTACAATTTCCTAAAAAAAAATTCTTAAAATTTCGATAGGAAAAATACTACGAGGCGTGAGTCAACTGCAATGACTTTGATTAATTTTTGAAAGTCAAATTACTTTTAGTCGGGGAGGGGTGTAGGGGAACTTATTGGAGGGTAATTGGGTCTCAATTCTAAATAACCATTCACTTTCCCATTAATCTAAAATTATAAAAATATACAGTACTTTTATGGCAAAATTTACTTCTCTGACCAGGCTCATTTTTGATCGTTGAGTCACTCGAGTCGCTCATCGCTCAATGGTCAGTTTCTGAGTGATTGACTCATCAGTGCATATATATAATATATATATATATATTATATATATTATTATATAATATATATATATATTAATATATATATATATATATATATATATACTTATATATATATATATTATCTGTGAAACGTTCTTTTTGGATTAACATGGGGTGACTTCGGCAAACTTGAATTAGTCAAGGGAGGCCGCGAATCGAAAAGTTTGAGAACCACTGCCCTAAATGTATTGAAAAG
>JABUQX010063219.1:32500-40000 GCA_015478945.1 Trachelipus rathkii
GCTCCTAAGGATATTTTGTATACGAGGTTGCCTTTTCTGGGGAAAATCAGTTACAAAATTCGACGTAAAATTGATGGGGTTTTAAAAACAAACTTTGCACAGTTTAAATTTAGATTTAGATTTTCGAGTGAAAACAAAATTGGGAAACATTTTAAATTTAAATGCTCATCAGTAATATATTATTACAAGTGCGGTGACTGTGATGCCACTTACATAGGAAAGACAATACAAAGCCTTTCCATACGTATTGCTGAGCCATAAAGGTATTTCATTTAGGACTCTAGACCATTTACATCATCCCCCCTTTTCAGTTATAAATGCTCATTCTCTTCAGGAAAACGACCAAATATAGGATACGAATTTTTTGGAATATGTCCCAAACTGAGGAACCCGATCTCCAGTTGTTAGAATCCTTGTATATTTGGCATCTCAAACGACCTTGAATTGAAAAATCTAAGTTAAACAGTCTGTTAATACTGAAGTGAGGTTTTGTTTAAATCATGAAATCTTAACCACACATTATTATTTGTAATCATTAATTTTTCTATATGGGTCTATTTATTTCAACTTTATATTATTTAACTTTTAATTAATTTATTATATATTTATTTTTAAAATTTTATCATTATATTGTAAGTCTTGAAAATTGGAAGAAGTTTCTTACCCGAAACTAGTCGGCTGATAATTAATTTAAAAAGTTCAAATTCGTTTTGGTTATACTCGCTATTATATATATAATATATATATATATATATATCATAATATATATATATATATATATTATATATATAATAAGTATGTATAAAATATAATATAATACTAAAATATATATATAATAAATATATATATAATAATAACATACTTTATACGTAAAATGGAAATTTATTTAGAATACATTAAGAAAAAAAAAAAACAATACGCAGAAAAAAAATGATGAAAAAATATATATATATTGGCAAGCCAAAAATGCCAAAAGTACTTGCAAGTTACTAAAAGAAATTTTCAAGTACAAGAGGGCAAGACAAGTACCAAGATTACAAGTACTATTGTTTTAGCAAACGCAAGTACAATACAAGTACTCAAAAATGCTACTTAAGTCCAAGGTCAGTCAAAGTACTTGTACTTGGAATCCCAAGCCTGGATATATATATAGCTACTATATATATAATATATATATACTATATATATATGTATATTATATCATATTATATATTATATATATATTATAAATATTATATATATAATATACTATATATATTATATATATTATATATATAATAATATAATATATATAATATATATATATATATATATTATAATATATATAATATATATATATATATATATATATATATATATATATATATATATATATATATATATATAGATCTAGAGAAAGCTTTTGATAGAATACAAAGAGAGAGATTGTGGATGGTGATGGAAGACCCTGCATATGGAATAAATAAAAAGCTGATAATTATAATAAGGAATATGTATGAAAACCCCATAAACACGGTTAGAACGGAGATGGAAAGGAGAAATGGTTTGAAACGAAGACTGGAGTAAGGCAGGGCAGTGTGCTGTCCCCTTTACTTTTTGCATTATATCTGGACAACTGCTTGAAGAGGATATGTGTAAGAGAGGATAGGGAAAACACCTTTGTATACGCTGACGACGCGGCTGTGGTGACAAAGGAACAACACGAACTACAAGCTGCTGTGAATTCTTGGAATGAAGTTATGATGGAGTGGGGAATGAAAATAAACAGGGAGAAGACGGAAATAATGACGATATCGAGACAGGGAGAACACGCGGAGATATGGATGGAAGGTACACAGTTAAAAGAGACCAGCAGATTCAAATATCTAGGAGTAATATTCAATGAGAAAGGATGGATAGATTCAGAACTGAGAGAAAGAATAACAAAATATTCAAAGAATGTGGGAATGTTGTACCCATTGATGATGCAGAGAGGAGTGCCAGTAGAGGTAAAAGTGACTATATATACAACTATCCTACGACCAATATTACTATACGGGTCGGAATGTTGGGTACTTAACACGATGCAGAAGAGTAAAATAGAAGCTGCGGAAATGCGAGTGTTAAGATTAATAAGAGGAGTAACGCTGAGGGACAGAGTTAAGAGAGAACCAATAATAGAAGAGCTCGGAGTCCGCCCAATAATGGAATGTATTGAAAGAAACCAGCTGAGATGGTTCGGTCATGTGCAGAGAATGGAGGACTTTAGATACCCCCGAAGACTACTTAATTGGAGACCTATCGGAACGAGACCAGTGGGAAGACCAAGAAAACGATGGAAGGATGCTGTGGAAGAAGCAATTACGTCGAGGGGAGAAACGATGGAGAATGTGGAAAGGACGGCACTATTTGAAGACCGGGACGTCTGGAGGGATTTCTGGAGGAGCAACACTTGACAGGATCTATACCTAACAAGATAGATGGTGAGAAAGGTTAGAAATATATATTATATTATATATATATATATATTATTATATATATATATATATATATATATACTAATATATACTATATATATAATATATATATATATTATATATATTATATATATATATATATATATATATATATATAGAGAGAGAGAGAGAGGGAGAGTCAGTCTCTCGACTCAACAATCTCGCAAAACTTGACTCAACCACCTCGCAAAATTCTACCTCGGTAGTTACCGATCAAAAATCCAAATGCCCATATATATATATATATTATACATATAATATTATATATTATATATATATATATATATATACTACTATTATCTATATACTTACTATAGTAGTCTAATATTTTCAATAAGGCCCTCCTACTGATATATATATATATACATATTATATATATTATTTATATATATATATTATATATATATATATATATATATATATATACTATATATATTATATTATATGATATATACTAATTTATATATATATAATAATATATATATATATATATATATATATTCCAAGTTTAATTTAATAAGGCTTCATGAGATTATTTTAGGACAGCGTGTAACTAGAGGAAAACTACAAATACTAGACTAAAACAAGTTGACATTTTGTAATCAGTGAAAAATTTTTAGTTCAGAAAATTAAAAAAAAAATTAGAAAGTCTTAAAATAAGATTTTCATATTTTTAATAATGTAAATAAATACATTACGATAGTGTACGACAACTGCTCCATTTCCATTTCTGCAATAGAAGGAGCGCCAGAGTTTCTTTTTATCATGCTCTTTTTTTTAACTGAACGAATACCCCTGGGCAAACCGCAAAGATGAAAGGAGTCGGGGTCTCTCGGCCTTGCCGGGGGACGACGGGGGCACTTCGTCCCCCTCTGTCCCACCGTCGGCTCGAGCCCCCTAAAAAAAAAAAAATTAACATTTTTTCTCGAGAGCATGATTAAAAAAAGCAAATTTTGGCAACTCTTGGAGCTCCCGTTATATGCAGAAACTTGAAAGGAGCTTGTTGTCGACACTTATCAATGTAATTTATTTACATTATTAAAAATATGAAAATCTTATTTTAAGACTTTTCTATTTTTTTATTACATTTTCTGAACTAAAATTGTTCACTGATTACAAAAATCTCATTTGTTTCAGAGCAGGATTTGTAGTTCTCTAATTATACGCCTGTCCTAAAGTAAAGTCTTACCATTTAATAATACAATCAGGTTAGGTTTTTGTTTGTTGACGTTATAGTTTTTAAATATATTTTATTTTATTTTACTTTTGGCTATCAATTTATCAATTCAGAAAACTTCCAATGGATCCATCGCATTTGACTTAATAGAAACCGAAATATTTTGAAAACAAAAATATTATTTTAAAGAAAAAATTATTAAACAACGTTCTATATTATTCCGTCCATGGGCTATGGAGGAATTTCATTTAGGGGGGGCAAAGGTTTGAGTGATAATTATATATATATATACTAATATTATATATAATAATATATATATATATATTATATTATATATACTATATACTATATATATATATAATTATACTAACTATATGATATAACTATATATACTAATAGCTTTTTCGGCCGCCAAATGCTATCGACATACTGAGAGTTTTAGCGGAGAATACTGTCAGAAGAAGCTAGCTGTATAAAAAGCACACAGCATGGTTGACTTCAAGCCAATGTAAAAACGAAAACATTAAAACTATAGAAAAAATGTATGTTTATAATACGTTTGTAATTAGTAATTACTCCTTCATTATCTATCGATTGATATATCTTTTTCAGTTTTTCTACTAAAAAACCCTTAAAAACGTCGTCTGGAAAATATATAAGGTTCATTTTTTTATTTCGCCAAGATTTAGGGGGGGCCAAGTGCCCCCCCTGCCTACGCCCATGATTCCGTCGTTCACAAAGTGGTTGATATTTTCATAACTAGTAGGTTTATTGAAGCTATTAGTTAAAATTTAAATAATAAAATGCCTCTGTTCTGGACAAATGTACTTTAAAATGACAAATCCTTGTAATATTGAAAAACAAACAATTCTATAATGTCAAGACTTATAATACTTTAAAATATAAAAGTGTTGTCCTTAAAACTATAATTTTCTTTTTTAATTTTAAAGGATAACTTGAATAAATTAAAGAAGTCATTAAATTTATTGGTCAATTTTACAATTATATTATTTAAATAAATGTTAAAAAGGAAAAATATAATGATAGAAGGAGGTAATTAAAAATTTTACGAAGAAATCAAAAACTTTATATAATTGTTTTAACTTTCTTATTCGTTGGTGATTAATGAAATGTTTTCTTTCTCTGTCCATTGACGAAATTTCCCTCAGCAAATTCTTAAATTTCTTCATCCAAAGACCCTTCGTATGGCTATATGTGAGATATATATATATATATATATATATATATATATATATATATATATATAATATATATATATATAAAATTATTATATATATATATAATATATATATATTATGTAATTTATATATATATTATAGTATATATAATGTAGATATATATATATAATATATATTATATATATATAGTATAATATATTTATAATATATATATATATATATATTATATATATATAATAGTATTATACTATATATATTATATATATATATATATATATATATAGTATATATATATATATATAAATAACTCATATAAAAATAATAATAATAATAATAGATGATAAGAATAAAAAAAAATAATAAAAAAAAAAAAAAAAATAAAATACAGTAAGAAAGCCCATGGGCCATATATATATACTATATATATATTATATATATTATATAATATATATATATATATATAATATAATATATATAACATATAACTGATTCTATATATGTTATTAGTTTTTTCTTGTACCTTATTCTTAAGTTTTACGATGATATCATGCGGGCACTTTAGTTTTCACCTAATATATATATAAACGTATTATATATTTATATATAGTATTATATATATATATATAATATAATATATATATATATATATATATATATATATAGTATATATATTATATATTATTATATATTTATATATATATATTATAAATATATATATATATATAATTTATATATATATATAGATATATAATATACTTATATGTCACGCCCGATTTCAGAAAAAACTGTTAAAAGGTGAACTTTCAATAAATATTGTATTTATGGCAAAAATGTTTGTATTAGAAAAATAGTTAAATAAAATCCATCGAACCCACTCTATAAACGAGATTGCATGATCACGACGAACATTTTTCTCTATTGGGGTTCGCGCTAACAACGACCCCGTGAGTGGTGGTTAAAATTATTAAAATAAAACTTCTAACATCAATTGAAGCATGTTGGCAAGTGAGGGTCAGTTTACATGGCAGTAAATATGAGATTTGAAGATTTTATAACATTATATTTCAAGGCTATTTCAGATTTTTAAACGTTTTTCCTTTCCTTTTTAGGCCAATTTTTAAATATTTCGTTTAAGTTTTCATGAAAATCGGAAAAAAGAAAAGTTCGTTGAATTATCGTGCGTGAGGAGTTTGAATTAAAAAGGTCATAAATATTGGGTGGGGGACGAAAAAATCAAAATTTTCGAGTATCGAATTCTAATAGGGCTCAAAAGTTGCGTATATATTTGTATGCTAATCAACTAAACTTATGAAAAAGATTCAAATTTTGGTAGAGCGCTCAGTTTCGATGCAAGGCTTAAAGTTTTGAGAAAGGACAAAAAACACGCAAATTTACCTTTATCTAAAATTAAAGAGGCTACGTTTTTTTTGGTGTCTAATAGCGTCTAAGTACTGTCAGTTTTTTAATGCGTGATCAATAGATAAATTATATTTTAAATCATAATGCTTCAATTTTGAATTCGCTCATTTAGGGCCTGAAGAATTATTCGAACTTTCGTGATAAATCGAGTTTTAAACGTCTTTACAAATATAACGCAGTACTGTTACTAAATACTAATGAGAGTGAGAGTAAACCATCGGCGTGTTATTTATGTTTATGGAAACTAACTCGAAAATCCCGCACGAAAGAGATTGTGAAATTGATTTGTCCTCAGTTCTTCTCATCTCAGTGAGGTTGAAATTAGCTTCTACTGCTTTAGCTAACGTGATAGATTATGGTGTTTTGATAGAGCTTATGTCAGCTGCTATCTGCTTTCCAGCGTTTTTGCATGATCTTGAAGTATTTCTGAAGAAGGATACGTCGCTAGTGATCCGTAAAAGCAAGTAGAAGAGAGAAATCAGAAGACACGACAGGCTATAGGACAATATATGACCGGCCCATAGTAACAATACTATCAAGTAATAATACTATCAAGAAAAAAAGAGGATCTAAAAAATACCGAAAAGTAAAGTAAATGGAGCACATTATCGTGATTGGTGAGCCTGGTGGGCGAGTGGAATCGATAGTGAAATAGCCAATTGCATCCTTAAGTATCTGGAAGATAATTTCAATTTCAATTTCAAAATCTTTATTCAGTAAAGAAAAATTACATTATTTTTAACATAGCTTCAATATTTTACAACTTCATTATAACAATTAATTATAATAACATAACATAATTTCCATAGTATCTGAAATGGGTCTACTAATTGCAACACAGTGTCGTGTCCTTTGAGACCCGAAATACAATTAATAACATTAAGTATAAAAATGATAATAATAAACAATAGCCATAATAATAATAATAATAATAATAATAATAATAATAATAATAATAATAATAATAATAATAATAATAATAATAATAATAATAATAATAATAATAATAATAATAATAACAATAATAATAGTAATAAATAATAGCAATGATAATAATATTAATAATAACAGTAATAGATTATTAATAAAACAGATAAATAGTAATAATAAAATCAGTTATATTACAGTTATTAATAGTGAAGTAGTATCCAATACAACATTCCATAGCAGTAATCCAACTCCATAGTAACAAAGGGAATATACTTTGATG
>JABUQX010063219.1:45000-49069 GCA_015478945.1 Trachelipus rathkii
TCCCAACTCTATTCTCATGGAGCTGTGGTGATGCTCCTGTCCATGTCGTGAATCTATTGAACATTTCAAGTCAAATTTTTTACTTAAAATTGTAATGTTTTACTCATACCTTAATCAGTAAGGAGGGTCAGTAATCAGCACCATCCAATCACCCTCCTGTCCATTTAAATACATTGATCCATTGATTCAAGTCACATTTCGATAATCATTTTTGGATAAATATAACATAAAAACATTTTTATACACTGATCAACGAATTATATGGCTAAACGTAACCAGTTTTCCACATTTAATCCAAAGCTTACTAGCATCATCTGAACTATAGAATATAATCACACACATTGAAAACCTAACACACCTTAAAACAGGAATAAACTGTTAAGGCGTCTAACAAGTTCCACACTTAGCAAATAAAGTAACTTGACATAGCATAACAAAGCCGTAACTTATTCAACTTTGGTCAAGCGTCTCTAACATAACAATGTTAATTTTACATAAACATGGTAATATCAAAAATTTACCATTACCTTGTGTAATTATCATACAGAGCATCGAAAGTATTGCTAACGTAATAAGGTTTTCCCACATCATAAAGCTAACCATGGCGTAACATAGAACTAAGAAAATAATGTCAAAGACAAACCTGACACAACTTACACACGAATAAACTGTTAACATTAAAAAAGTCACACTTAACCCAGAAAGTAACAAACAGTGCTTGCAAAACGTATCTTACTTTTTCAAGCCTATCTCGGTAACATTATTAAGTTATCTTGAGCACAGACACACGAGGCTCTACTTTAGGCAAAAATGTATCATTAACCTGTCCGATTATCAATACTGATCAAACGATATACTCTAACGTAATAAGGTGGTTTCCACATCAATAAAGCTAACATAGCGTAACATGAACTAAGAAGATAATGTACAATGACACAACCTGACACGACTTTTTAAACATGAATAACTGTTAACGTTAACAAAATTCCACACTTAACAACAGCAAAGTAACTAACATTGCATGCAAAACGTACCTATTCTTACTTGTCAAAGCGTATCTCTAACATATCGTTGTAATTTACATTAACATGGTAATATTTAACTAAATTTATCACAACCATTGTTATTGTATCATACAGAGCAGCGAAAGTAATGCTTAACGTAACAAAAGTTTTCCACAATAATGAGAGGCTAACATATCGTTAACATGAACTAGAAAATAAGTAACAAAGACAAACCTAACACTTACACTACGAATAAATGTTAACACTAACAAAGTTCCACATTTAACACCAAGTAAAGTAACTAACATTGCCTGCAGAGCGTAAACCTATTCTTAACTTTTTCAGCATAATCTCTAAACATATTAAACGTTTATCTTTACCTGGCAACAGAACATTTAATCTAAAATTTTTTATCATAACCTTGGCCGATTATCAAACGGATCAACGAATATACTCTAACGTAATAAAATTTCCACATCAATAAGCTAACATATCGGTACATGAACTAAGAAAATAATGTACAAAGACAAACCTAACAGAACTTACCCACGAATAAACTGTTAACATTAACAAAGTCCACACTTAACACCAAGTAAAGTAACTAACATTGCCTGCAAAAAGTATTTTTTTTTAAAAACTTTAATTTTTTTTTTCCTTTTTAACTTTTTCAAGCATAACTCTAACTTATTAACGTTAATCTTACACTGACACAGTAACATTTTAGCAAAAAAATTTATCATACCTTGGCCGATTTTTCATACTGGATCAACGAATATATGATGACGTAATAAAGTTTCACATCAATAAAGCTTAACATGGCGTAAGCATCAACTAAAGAAATAATGTACAAAGACGAAACCTAACAAACAACTGGACACACGAAATAAAACTGTTAACATTAACAAATCCCACACTTAACATCAGTAAGTAACTACTATCTGCATGCAAAGCGTAACTATTCTTACTTTTTCAACATAGTCTCTAACAATATTAACGTTAAGCTTACAAAGAAAACAGTAACATTTAGCAAAAAAATGCATCATAACCTTGACCCGATTATCATACAGACCAACGACTATAAGGCTAACGTAACAAAGTTTTTTACATTATCATGTAATGATTTAACAAAACTTAATCATAGCCTTACCTAAAATTATCATATACCTTCAGCAAATAGTTTGGCAAAATAACAAGTTTTTATCCACATAAATAAATATAAAAGTTTTATCCAAACATAAATAAAAATAAGTTCCTTTGAATAAATATCATAGTAGTGTAATAGTTTACCTGATTTAAAAGCAGTAAATCAGTAAATCAGTAAACCAAACCTCCACCCGTCCCTCCCCGCCCCTCCCTACCCGCCCATCCCGTCCATGACCCTTTGAATTTCGATCTAATGATTCAGGTCACATTCGAGTAAGAATTTCGGATTAAAACATAGTAGCAAAAAGTTCTTTAATACTACCAACGAAGTTAACATTGTTTTCAACAATTAATTAAAGCTAACATAGCACCTACCAGAAGCTAAGAATATAATGCAATAATGCAAACCCTAACACAAGGACTTACGCACAAATAAACTTACTACATTAACAAAAGTTCCATACTTAACAACACTAAAGTACCTAACACAGCGTAAAAAACGTAACGCTATTCACCACTTTTGTTAAGCATAATCTCCTAACATATCATTGTTATTTTACATTACCACTATTGGATTTACCGTCGCATTTCCGAGTATCATTTTCGGGATAAACATAGCAACACAAAATGAGTTCTTTAAATTCTAACCAGCGAATATAATGCTAACATTAGCAATGTTTATTCACATGTTAATAAAGCTAACATTAGTGCATCATATGAACAAGAAAATAATGTACATCACGAGCAAACTTAGCAACAAAGGCATTACGCACTAATTAACAGTTAAACATTAACAAAAGTTGTTCCACACTTAACACCAGTAAAGGAAACTAGTATTGCATACAAAACGTAACCTATTCATACTTTTTCGCAAGCATATCTCTAACATATTAATGTTTAATTTTACAATTAACTTACAGGTAATTTGGGATTTAAACAAAAATTTATCCAATAAGCACGTCTAACTATCATACAAGGCTAACGAATAAACTGTAAACATAAAGTTTTTATCCAAAACATAACATAAAAATAAGGTCTTTGAATAAAATACAAATAGTAAATGTGTAATAGTTTACAGATTTTAAAGCAGTAAATCAGTAAAATCAAACCATCCACCCCTTCCCCACCCCTCCCACCAGACCCTTTTAAAATCTATTGATCTATTGGATCCATGTTCGTATTTCAGTATCATTTCGACTAACATACACAAAAATAAGTTTTTTTATATAACTAACCATCGAATATATGCTAACGTAACAAAGTTTTTTACATTAATAAAGCTAAGATAAACAGAACCTGAACTAAGAATATAATGTACAATCGACAAACCTAACAACACCATACCGTAGAAATAAACTAATAACGATTAACAAACTTCCGCGAGGCTTAACAACAGTAAAAGTAACTTCTACACTTCGTAATAAAATAATTATTCCCTTTGTTTTTTTTTTTCAAGCAGAATCTCTAACATATCAAATGTTAATTTTACATTAACAGGTAATATTTAACAAAAATTTAGCATACTCTGTCTAGATCATCATACTGACAACCGAATATAAATGCTAACGTATCGAATTTTTTTTGCATCCAACTTCGTAATTTATTTAACAAAATTCATGCATAACATCGTCTAAAATATCCATAGTCCCCAACGAAAAATTGCAAAAGACAACAAAGTTTTTAACCAAACAACAAAAAATAACAATTTTATCCTGACATATTACATAAAATAAGTTCTTTGAATAAAATAGATCACAGTAAAGAGCGATAGTTTACTGATTTTAAAGCAGTAAATGAGATAATCAGTAAATCAAACCATCCAATCACCTTCCTGTCCCCCTACCGAACACATCATATTTCGAGTATCATTTGAATAAACATAAACAAAAGATAAGAATAATTATATATATAGAGCCTTGCTA
>JABUQX010063220.1:0-7500 GCA_015478945.1 Trachelipus rathkii
AAAATACTATATTGTGATATTATCATTTAATATAATATATTATTATATGTATATATCTACTGTTTGATAACATTAATATTCAATATTATATCTTTCCATAGAAATATATTATAAAAGAGTTGCTAATTAATTTTCTATATCCTTTTATATATATATATCTATATTATTAATAATATTCTTTATTTCTTAATTAACTTTTATTACCATTTGACTTTGTGAAATTTTATAAAACGAATATATTTAATATAATATATATTTATATATTATCTCCAATATATATTATTAATAATTATTAATATATTATTCTATATTATATATATATTATTATTATATATCTATATCTTACTTATCTATCTTTAATAACTCTATATTCTCTTATCTCTCTTACCCCTTCTCCCCTTCTTTGATTTTTTTAATTCATCTTACCACTCTTCAATTCACCCTTCCATATTACTTTATTACCTATATTATTATATAACTATATATTTCGATATAACCTTAATATTTTCTATGGTGACATATATTATACTATTATTTTTATATAATATTATACATTATATGAAAGATTTGGTTTCTATATTTTTCTCTTTCTTTTTTATATAAGGGGATGAGAATTGTGATATGTCATTGAGTGAATTTTAAATTTACAGAAAGAAGAAGAAAAGTACGAGGTTTAGTTCAACGTGTAGTTGTTATTTGTTATTTACTTATCCTTAACTTAATTGTTTAGCTTAATTTTAGGACCCCGACTGTACGTGTTGTTTTTATATTGTATTATTTTATTGTAATCTATAAGTTCCACAAGAATTTATATAATTCTTACATTGAATGAAGTTTTATATTTAACGACATAAAAACTGATAAAGAAATATTATTCCATTTTCTTAAAACTACTTTTGAAATTGACATTTATATAAATGTGAACAATTTTGACATTTAATCTGATAAACGTGCTATACCGGGTAAATTAATTCCTTAAATCAAAAATTTTAGACATTTAATTTATTATTTTTGAAACGTAGAATTTAATGTTTATATAAGAATAATGGAATATATATAACTGATATAAAGCTCCTTAAACTTCTAATCTTTCATTCTAGCTAAGTAGTTAATCTCAGGTGGGCCTAATTATCGATCTGTATGAGAGCGTGTGGTAAATAGGTTAGTTCTAGAGTTTCTTTGTGACACTCAGCACGGAGCGTGTCCACGTTGGTTACGGGCTAATACAATAGGTCTTACGCAGTTGTGAAAGAGGAGAGACACTTCCTTAGGTGCCTCTTATTACGCCCCGCGAAGACAAACTCTTCTGAATGCATTTCATATTCAACCGGTCAGTGAGTATGAGCGGATCAGTATTGCAAGTTCGATAGAGCTATAGGGTCTTGTGAGAAAACTCTCGTGTATAATCTCGCTAGAAAAGACCCTAGCAATCCTAGAGCTGCTGTACATTCTCAGCTCAGCGCTTTGACGTCTCCTGTGCGTGGCGTCCGCAGCTCACCACTGAGGGACTTTATAAACGAGAGAGAACGGTCGCCCACGTCTCAGTCTATTCCCTGTATTGTCACATTCCGATTCTCATCGTGGATCATGAAACAGTAAGTAGATTCGAGATCTAATGCCCTCAGTTTTTGAACGTCCGACTTCTTCAATGGATTAGAAAGAAATATAGGTCGTATACTCCAGCCTTGATGTGCAATGGCGCATCTTATTTAGTAGCTGAGATTTGAATAAGCTATTGCATATAAGTCCTATCTCGGAAGATAGGACATGCCAATAGTCACTTTCCATAAATCAGTGAAGAAATAAATACATCAAAAATTTTCCAATAAAAGACCATTAGTACTTCCTAAAATTAAGTGATTGACTGTCCTAATAAGCGCAGACAAATCGTATATTCGGAGTAATCGAAAACTTCGAAAATTTTCATTAACAACAAGACGTCTAAAATTCCTCACAGAAGGAAACTTCAAGTGAACTCCAAGTGTATCTACAATTTGCCAATCATGTGGTATAATAAAGGTTCTCAGTCTAAACTTCTACATTGTTATCTATTCTCAGTTAATTCTCGATTGCAGTCAGTGATTACCAAATAGTAAAATCACTCAATGTCAATCAAAGTGCCAATATAAATGGTGCTATTGAGTATTCATATTATTATATTTATGAATATTGAGTATATTATCATGTGCGACTTATCTATTTAGTATTATCTCATGGAGTATTATTTATCTAGTTTTTAGTACCGGTATTTTATACTACTTCATTATTTTTATGAGCTCTTATGGCTACTCTATACGTGTTTATTAGTTGAGAGTATTTAGTTGAGTTTCGGTTTTTGGCTATTTGCTACTCATAGGTATATATATTATATATATAATGATGTTTTATATTATCCATACATTTTTTACTCAGCGGTTTTTTAGCCTGCCGCTTTTCTTATTATATATACGCCTTCCTACTCTATCTTCCCGACTCTTATACGTGACTTCTTAGTACTTTGTTACTTTATTGTACGCATATGTATTTACTAGCTACCTTTTTTCTATATTTTTAACTACTCTATTTTTTCTCTTTACCTATAATCAGTTTTATACCTTAAACTCATACTTTCTTGTCTGATTATTATTTCGGAGCCTATCTTCGTTATAGTATTTTGTCGTGATTTTAGTTACTTTGTTGCTGTTCACCCAGTTATTATATTCTTTGCACCAAGGTACGTTATAAGATTAAATACTCTGGTAGTTTGCACGGTACGTTAAGTTTTCCTATCATATAATTTTACTTCCTCTATTTAGAATATGTATTCCAGAAAATACTGTTACCGACTGTCCTATTTCTGAGGCGCTTTTAGCACGTTAATCCAGACTATCTCGCTCACTTCTCCTAGTTTTACTTACACTCATACCATCGCTTGTTTTTATACCGAACATAATCTAGTCACCTAATCTTCCACCAATTACCGTGTCTCTTCTCCTATACCAAACACTATGCTTTAGAATAGCCAGACGACTCGTCTTCTCCCACTGTTTTCTCTTGTTATTAACACCATATACACACCCATCGTTCTAATTCTGACCTTACAATAACCAAGTCTTCTATATTAAATATTCTTGCTTAAAGCCACTTTGCATCTATATTCATTAGTTAACGTAATTCTATCACAGTACAGTGCAAGTGCATCATGTCTGAGCTCATATCAGTCTTGATTTGTTAAGTGGAATCATACGAGTTAATATAACGACTCACTTATATCTTACGATCATTCATATATATCTATATATCTAATTATTACTTATTTATTACTCATTTATTTATTTGAATTCATTATAACTTTTCCTGCCTATCTATATCTCTATATATATCTATATAATATCTTTATATATTAATATCCTTTTATCTATATATATATTAGTCTATTATATTCTGTCTTATTATACTATATATATATATGAATAATATATTCATTTTCTATTACTTACTATTCTATCTTATATTATTTCATTATTGGTATTCTATCTTTCTCTACTTAATATATATATATATCTTGATATATACTATATCTATATCTATCTTTATATATTATATTATCATATATTATTCATCTATATTATTTTATTAATATATTACTCTTCCTCTCTCATCTATATAATATTTCTGCACATGTGCGTAACTGTAAAGTTTTAAGATACACATTATAGTTGTCCGTGTGTTGTCTATTCTAGGGTATACACTATACTGCATAGTTTTAAAACTTTTAATTTTTTTTTTTATTGTAAGCTAGAGAAACGCTGTACTCTTTCAATTAAATCAACTTGTATTATTCATTGTTCTATACCCTTACAACGCTATGGTATAATTATATCACGGTCATGTTATCTTTTCTGTGTTGCCACCTCCCTTTATCTTGTTTTTTGGTCATCTTTTATGAGCCGGTTCATACAACACTCCCATATGAGGTCCATATCTATTCCTCAGTACAATTCTCGCGTTAGTGTTCTATCAAATTAAAAATGGCCCGACTTTCCTGTTACGTATATAAATTCTGACTTTCCCACTGATAATATTTGAGTATATAATATATATATATATATATATATTATATATATTATATATCTATATATATATATACTATATATATTACCCATATCTCTTTTTTACCGTAATATATATATATACTCCCCGTTACGTCATAGTAGTATCTCACCATTGTCTGATAAGTTATATATGTGCTTCACTCTATATTATTATCTTATTATATATGAGTATAACCCTGACCATCCTATATCCTCATTATATACTTCCCCACTAGGCTGGTCTGCAACTCACCTGTTTGTACTTTGCTACCATATATCTTAATCGTCATTAAGATATATTATAACTATAGGGACTGGCGTCTAGCCACTACAGTTTTTGTTCTTTGTGTGACATTATTCTTACATTTATGCAATCGTTTGGAACACCTCTAATATTTCATTATTTATATTTGCTTAATACTTACATATTATATTATAATTTTAATTATATCATTAATTCTTCATTATATTATTCTTATTTTTCATTTTATTCTTATTAATTATCATTTTCATTTAATTTATTAATATATATTTATTTCTTATTTATCTCTTCATATTATTTATTAATTTATTTTTACTATATATTCTTTATAATATATTATACTTATAATTGTTATTATCTTCTTTCTTTATCTTTAATATATTTCTTCTTTATTCTTATTATTATTTTTATTTTTTTAAATATTATTTAATTCATTTTATTATTACTTAATATTTTTAGTATATAAGATGTAAATTTCTTTAAAGTCATTTATTTAATTTATACTTATATAATTTCGCAAGTTAAATTTGTTTTGTAGCAACTAAAAAATGGGCTTTCTCGAAATTTACAGAAATAAAATTTTTTAATATATAAATACAATATTTCATTTATATAATTTTATATATATACAAATCAAAAAGTTTTGAAGGCTAAGTAAGTGAAAAGAAATTTGAAGAAATAAAAAAATTTAGACTTTTAAATTAAAAGTTTTTCAAGATGAGATGAATATAAAATCAAAACTGGCCTGCGTCTAACTTTACATTAACGTTAGGCTATAGTATATTAGAAACTAATGAATATATAATATTAAATAGTTAAATTAATTGTTGGCTTTTTATTTCAACGCGGGTAAATATTGGTAACGAGAGTATTAGGTTGTGTTGTATTATATGTATAATTATTATAGTTTGATAAATTTATTATATAATATATTTATACTAAAAATTATGTTTTTTTAAAATTGGTGATTTTTTAAAAAATATTAACATTAATATTATTTATATTAAAATTAAATAAAAAAAATGAGATACTATATTATATAGTGTTATATTTCAATTTGGTGGATAGTTTTAAGAGGAGATTACTTGTGTAAAAGAGATATTAAAATCTTTTTTAAATATATTTAAGTAGTAGAGAGCCAATACGAGAAGGCTCGGTAGTAAATGTCCCAAGGGTCAGATAGACCTACCACTCCTGAGAGATCACCACTTAGTCCCCCGGAGACCCCGGTATCAGTAGCCACAAAACGCAAGCCAAAGCCACCACCACACGCAACAACACAGTAGTAACATACCTACATTAGGTGTTAGAAATACCTTTAAATATATGACGGGAGAAGAAGAACGTACGAGCAGAGAGAATATGACGGCAGTAAATGTGAACCGCTTTTTATGTCCAAAATCAAAATTCCTATCTTGAATGGGCCCCAGCAATCGGTGCAGCATCCCTGGTCACCCATGTGACTCGTGTTAAAAATACTGCGAGCAAACTTTGCTCAGGAAGGGTATAGACCAGAGACCAAGAAAATAACTTGCGCTTCCTTCGTAACATAAGCGCAGATGGCAAACTATTTTCAGCAAGAATAAGCGCTTAAGATAGCACCCCAGAGCTTTCTGAAAACGACTTCTTTACGAAAATTTAAGAAGATTTGCTTGAAAATTTAGCTCCTATGACATCATTGTTTCGCGTATGGGAGTTGTTCGAAGAGTTCACAAAAATGAAATGGAGTAAAAGTTCGACCCTAGCGACTTTTTGTCACAAGTTAAGAAGACTGGTGACAGAGTTCTCTGAAGAACTTGAATTGAGATATGGTATAGTAGTGAGTAAAGAGATGAGAAGGGTAATGTTGTGGGGCAATACTTATATGAAATTCGCAGATGCAAAGACTAAAGAGAAAGTGGCAAAGATCTTTACAAAAGAAAATACAGCTTCTGAATTGATAAGTAAACTTAGTGCAAAGAAAGTAGATAATAGACGAAGAGCTGAAGATAAAATAAGCGCGATAGAGATAATTTTGAGAAAGAGGGATAAAGAGAAATAGAATAAGATTTGAACAATAGAGGTAGTAGACCCACAATTTAGAAAGAACCAGCAAGTTCAAAAGAAACTCGAAAGTACAGAAAACCTGGCAATATATGGCCAAGATTATGACCGCAAATATAGAAGAGGCAATTACGATTCCTCATTAGCAGTAGGGATCACAAAGTATCCCAAGAACCACAAATAATCCCGGTTCTATAAACAAAGACAGCAGAGCTAGAAGTAGTGTAGGCAAAGGCACGATTTCGAAAGTACAAAGCCCTATGGCAAGAAGACCACAACACATGTGTCAACATAACAATGAAATAGGAGATGATACAACATCCACGAGAGGGGTACGTTGGAATAATTTTGAATCGATCAAGGAGGGGCATAGTAGTTCCCGTACCTCCCGCCAGTCCGAGATTCACTTCCTGAACAAAGGAAGCAAGCCAAAAGGCAAATCGCAGAATGAGCTATAAGGTAAATACAGTGTCAGATGGCAGTAGTTTTGGAAGCAGGAAACTCCTCCTTGCAGAATAACAGAAAGCGAACGATTCTTTCTAAGGAGAGTTTGGCTTTCTCCTCCAGTTCAGAAGTAGACTCGGACGAAGCAGAGTACATTAGAGGTAATGTACATAAATAGAGTTGAAAATATTGGAAAGGGGTGAGAACCCCAACAAAAGGAAAGGCGGATCAGAAAATGGCAAGAAAGCCAACTCATCGCATAATAAGCGAAAGCGGTATCAGATTATGAAATGGTGGAGCTCATAAAGAAGGAGCAATGTGCTATTTTCAGAAAAGCTTTTTTTTAAGAAAAGTTAAGGCGTCGCGCATGTGCACCACGAGACGCGCCCCAAGAGTAGAAAACCTATTTAAGGAAGCACCACGCGGCAGGGTAGCTTCAATTATGGATGTTAAGACACCATTGCCGCACAAAGTGTGTAATATTAGGCATGCGGAGCAAAACAATTTCGCACCACACCGCACCAGAGTGGCCGCATATTATTTAAATTGTAGTATTTTAAGCAACAATGATAAGTTCTATCATAAAGAACGAGCTTTTATCGATACAGGGTCATCTTTAAATATACTTAGATATACACACTTTAACGATTTAAAAGATAGTTTTGATTTAATTTACAA